>JAODUK010000012.1:1652069-1665005 GCA_027564635.1 Typhlichthys eigenmanni | reverse complement strand
TAAATTATTTTGGATAAAAAATTGTTTATAAAAATATTTATTGCAGTGCGTGTGAAGCCCCCCCCCCCCCCCCCGACGATGGCGTCCATCACAATGTTTCACTGTAGTCAAAGTCACAGTCTAGAGAACTAGAGACTAAATGGAGAACTTTTACTTCTGATGTTCTGCCTTTACAACCTATAAATCACTTGACAATAGTTTCCAAGAAATCTGATGTATACATTTTTTGACACATGCAACCCGCACGTCCAGCGCTCGTGAGACGTTCATTGACCGTCCAAGCCTATCTCCCCAGGTGACGTCCAGTCAGCAGGAGCCTGGTATCCAGCCTGCTCTCTCCCTCAGCCCTCCATTCCTCTCTGGGGTCCACCTCACCTCTTACCTGGCAGAGGGTGGGGCGTCCTCAGGCCCTGTCCTCCAGCACATGGTGCTCATGGAGCAGGGCACAGCACAGAGCCCGCTGGTCACAGGTACATATGCTCCACACCCTAAAGTCTACATTCATTACGTTGTTGTTATCAGACACATCTGTTTATCTTGCATGTAAGAATATCAAATCTCAGATGAATAGTGCAACAGTAACGCATACTACCAGCAGAAACTTGGACCAGGTTTGCAGGTGGACTAGACATATATTTTTGAGAAACAATGGAAGAAGACTCATGAATCATGTGCAACATGATAACATTTGTGAGATAGCGAGAGAAACTAAGCACATCTCATGCATGTGTCTTAAAAAAAGAATGTTTGCGATATAGTAATGTATTACATCGCGTGTAGAACATGATGCGGTACATCGAGTATATTCAATGTATCGCATGTATATTCGATGTATGTATAGTCTTACAAAAAGTTCTACAAGAAGCAATTCAGGGCCCCTGACTAACTGTTTCCACTAGTAGCATTGGGGCTCCTTACTGAAACCTTTAGGAGCAGCAGCACAAACGTTAGGCGCACCACTAATTGACCCAGCCAATTCATATTTGTCAGTGTTTTCTCCATTTAACTTGTGTTTTCAGTGGAGGGGGGGGGAAGGTTGTTGCACCTGGGTGGTGTTCGTGTAGCCTGACTCCGCCCGACCCACTACTACTTTTGAGAGGGCACTGTAAATAGCCTACTAGATTTAGTTGAAAAGTTTACAGCCTGGCTGAGAGCAGCTTTTATTTGTTATAGAAAATCTCACAGGGAAACTCGCCCAGATGTGACGCATTGATGCTTAGTAGCATGGTGCCACTTCCAGGTTAGATAATCGTGCAACAATGACCATTAAAATAGTTTAGCCACCAGAACAACTAAGGCATTTAATTCCCTTCAAAACTTCAAGGTATAATAAGCCCCTCACTGAGTTCGCTAAAGTTACCACTAGCATACCTAGCTAACGTTAGCTCTAACATTATTGAATCACAATATTATTCAAATTAATCATATTTGTTGACCATTGTAACGAGGTGATTACAAGCGCAGACGAACGAACGAGCACTGAAGGAGGAGCAAAACAATTGTGCACGGATACACGATTGGCAGTTAACAGCATAATGATAAAACAAAAAACTGAAGACATAACTACAATAATGTCCAACTCCCCAAGTCCCTCGAAAATCCATATTACCAACACAACTTAAAGATTGTGTAAAGCAAATACAGAGATTTACTTGGAAATACTTTATATATGTTAGAAAACCATTCCTTTAAACATGTGAAAACACTTAGGTAAACTGTATTTCATAATTTCTCTGTTCAGGATTTTTTTGTGAGGGCCAGAAACGTGGGGCTAGATACATAGCTGGTCCCCCAATTTGCATACCCCTCCCCGTAACACCACAAGGATATAAAAGCACAGAGAGTTCGAATTAGCCCAGTATTTATCCGGCTCCAATGCAAGTTATTACCTACTAAAATGACTGTCCTTCAAACAGCCTACAATTCCATAGCTAAATCACTTACTGTCCTTTAACAGCCTACAGTCTGATAGCTATGCTTTCTTAGCAG
This sequence comes from Typhlichthys eigenmanni, assembly GCA_027564635.1. Classification (NCBI taxonomy): domain Eukaryota; kingdom Metazoa; phylum Chordata; class Actinopteri; order Percopsiformes; family Amblyopsidae; genus Typhlichthys; species Typhlichthys eigenmanni. Next base: position 1,663,016 of record JAODUK010000012.1, on the reverse strand, counting down.
AAATAAGCACACAATGTGGTTCAGAGTCAAAGCTACTGGTTTAGTAACCTAGTCTACCTGCTAACACCTGGCGGCCATATCCAGTCGGCATTCTCGTGTTCAATCAGCATCCAAATAATCCAACTGTCTTTATGTAGTCCATCCTCTTTCCAAAAGAAAATATAAACCACATATCCAAACGAAAAAAATTAAAACCAAGGCTAGATTTACTTGACAAGAACAGCATCTCACGGCATCTGCAGGTGCCATGGCAAAAAGTTATCTGCTAACAAGTGGTCTAGCTGTTAAAAACAGATTTTTGCCCACGAGAGCACACATACATACACATACATCTATTTAAAGTGAAACACAACTCATGAACATCTACATTTTCCAATCAATGTTCGGCTGAAGATACCTTTTTGACACAACACCGGGTATGGCGTTTACCATAGAACACGCAATGGGTGTGGTTACGGCGACTTCTGCTGACACACCACCAGCAATTGAGAACAGATAATAGTCATATTTTCATGCTTATGAAATTTAATTTGATATATTTGCCAACTTTTTTAATAATTCAAATTTGGCTGGGTGGTTAATATTAACTTTTTCTGTGCTGTGACTCAAAACACAAATGTATGTCTGCTTTACACAATCATAAACAAGTTAAATGAATACTGGTAGTTGACTGTAAGTCCAGTGTGTAACTGGAGAGCGTTTGATGTAGTGATGGCTGCAAGGCTGAAAGCCAGAGTTTAGTTATCCAAAGTAGAACTAAAAGGTGAGAAGGAGCACCACCCATACGGCGATACAAATGTTACAGCCAAGAGGAGAGAGCGGACAACCATTCATTTGAATGCAGTTAGTGGACAGGACCGCAGATTTGAGATTTCATGAAGCAATAATATATAACGTGGTAATAATAATATAACGTGAACATATTTGCAAGTCGCACTGGTGCGCCTAGTTATAAAATTTATTTGCAGTAGAATACTGTAGTATTTCGAAGGACCGAGGCAACAACGAGGGAGTAAGGAATAACAAAAGGGTTTTAATCTTACAGAAAGTACAAAACACAACAGGCATGAAAGCAAAATAACCCGCAAGGGTTGCATGGAACACAAACATTTTAAAGACACGCTGACAGCAATCATCCACATATGAGACAGGTGTGGAAGTCCCTGATTGTCACCTGTCTCAGATCAGCTGTCAGTACTCCGGGGAGTGTGTGCGAGAGCGCGCAGGAGCGGCGGGCACTGCCCCGCCCCGGGACTGCGGCGTGACAAATACGACTAATTGGTCGCAGTCTGGAGCCCTGCAATTGAACGTAGTACAATGTGCACATAATTTGTAGTATTTTATAAAATACTCTGAAGTACTACAGTATAAAGAACTGAACTACTCTGACGTGTATTGAAGTACTGCCATTACTACTGAACTCTAAAACTGTTTTTTAGTAGTTGATAAAGTGGAAGACATATGATATTGGAATATTCCCCATTTATTCCTATGGGAAAATTATTCATTTTAAAAATTAACTAAAATACTATGATGTAATATGAAGTATTAATATTAAGTATAACCACTGTCCAGAGCAATACTACTGTCTGGCAGTAAACGACATTCGCTTATGTTGGCCGGTCCCGCTACGGTCTTCCGGCAAAAAGAAAACTTTTTGAATAACTGTTATACTAGTTTGTCTATTGTATAATATTATAATGCTTCATTTGATCTATTCTCTCCTATATTTATCTTTGCTGCTTTCCCCTCCCACGCCTCTTTTACCTTTATCCTCCTGTCCTCCTCCATATCTCTCCTCCTCTCATGTCCTCCAGGAGTCAGTGGACTGTCTGTACCAGCAGCAGCAGCCTCCATGGTTAAGCTTCAGCGACAGCACCGCCCGCTGGGCAGGACCCAGTCGGCCCCGCTGCCCCAGGGCAGCACAGCCCACGCCCAGGCCCACGCCCAGGCCCACGCCCAGGCCCACGCCCAGGCCCACGCCCAGGCCCACGCCCAGGCACTTGCTCTCCAGCAGCTGGTGGTCCAGCAGCAGCACCAGCAGTTCCTGGAGAAACACAAGCAGCAGTTCCAGCAGCAGCAGATGCACCTCAACAAGGTAGGCACTCATCCTATGATATTATACTGTAGGTTTCTGTCATGATCTCAGATGTTTCTATGTTGACAGAGCTGTAGCAGTCGCCCCACTTCAACATGGTTAGAACAATTGTAGAGCTAGAACTCATCTTAGATTAGCTAATAAGTTATCAGTTATCACTAGCTGCGTTTACATACTATTATTTCCATTGGAATCCGGTTCAAACCCCAACCTGAAAGAAAATGCTCCATATAAACACGTCAATCGGAAGAGAAACGGCCAACCCGGTCGAAATTTCATTCCAAAGAGAGGGGTAGTATAACCCATTCTATGACCCGATTGAAAGAAGAATTCTACCATGTAAAAGGTTAAATCCGATTTCCTTCTGTTTGCGTTCTCATGCGCATGCCCCGACTTACGTTTTGTGTGATGCTGGTAAACTATTCTGCACAGCCACTGTACAATGAATGTATTATAAGAACAGTACAAAATCTGGACAAATCAACTGCGACACGAGCAAATAAGTGAATGAGAGTTGTGCCCAAAAGTGACTTGCTGATAAAAGTGATCGCACGGAGCTCTGTTGGCGGGTGTTGGCTATAGTGTGTGCGCCGGTTGGCAGAGCTGGGGGACATGGCGCAGTGCCTAGTGTAGCCAATACTGTTAAGTTACGGTTGCCAGGGCCAGTGTGTGCGCGTCTCTCCGTGTGTGTGTATTTCTCTGTGACGTCATCTGGAGCCGTACATTTCTCCACCAGTCACACAGATAGCCTCACTCTCCGACGTACCTATAAGAAGCTGGTTTTACCATTTGCTAGCGGGACACGTTACATTACGAGCTAGATAATGTGTGCGTGTTTAACATCTATTCCGATAAGTTGCAACGGCTCATGTAAACACCAGACCCAATTAGGTGACATTGTATGTAAACAGCCGTCAAACGTAAAGATTCCTATTGGAAAGACAAAAAAGTGTCCATGCTAATGTGCCAGTGTCATTTAGATGCCAATAGCTTGGAAACCATAGTAGTGTAATGATTATAATAACCTATAGGAATACATGCCAATTAAGCAAAGTAAGGAAGGCCTGAAAACGGGAGATGAGTCTGGCTGCAGCATGCATTGTCAGGCCCTTCAAATAAGGTGACACGCACTGTCAGGCCTCTGACAAAAGAAACGTTCACATGGAAATGGATATACACATTCTCTCTCTGTGTGCTAGCTAGCTGAACCCTGCAATTAAAATTAGGGCTGTGTATTGGCAAGAATCTGGCGATACGATACGTATCACGATACAGGGGCCACGATTCAATATATTGCGATTTCTAATTTGTAGAACTGTCATAACAATGACAATGTGTGGCGCCGCTGCAAAAACTAACAAACACTGCTGTTAACTTGCTCAGAGACTGCAGATGGAAATTAGCTTAAAGCTAAATCTGATAACAAGTATCTTTTCTCTCTTTGGAGGTTAATGTGTTTGTAAATTTTTGCGGCCGCATGCACTTTCTGTGTTTCATTCACATTTTCAGGTGAATTCTTTTATACATTAGATCCTTGATCATTTATTTACAAACCCAACAAATAGATTTGTGTAATTTTCAAGCAGAAGACCTACCTTACTTTTCTTTAAAAATTATTTGATTTGTGCTGTGCTATGACTGGTTCTACCTTTCAAGACTTTCAGGATAAAACTCTGGCTCAAACTATGGCAGAACAGACCATTGTAATAATAGTGTTCATTACAGCTGCTCAGGAGAGATGGGCCTGTCTCTCAAAGTCTGACCGCAGACTACAAGATGTGGACAGAAACGCTCTGGCTGTTAAATGATCACAAGTGAGCCATTTTCAACCCATAAAAAGCTAATCTCATCACAGTTTGGTAATAATGTTTTAGTTAACAGCTCAAGAAACAAAAGTTAGGATGCAGGTAATCTTAAAAGACACAGAACCTACAACAGTATTTCAGAGAAAAGATTAATGCAAATGTTGAGTTTGTTTTTCTAATAGTTCCAGACAAATAAAATAATTAGCATAATATGCCCCATTTAAACGCAGGGTTAGTCATTTCCGAGAAGGCTTGTTAATAATATCCCTCCGCGCGGCGTCACACATTGAAACACATTCTAAAGCAAAGCGTAGTACTACGGCTTTGTTGATGTGAGCGGTGTTCACCACTTTGTTTATAGTCCTATTTACGGCGATAGGGCTGTGTAGAAGTATTAGATAATTTTTTCGAGACGCACAGAGAACGGTAAGATGGCAAAATGCAAGCAGATATTTTATTTGGTGTATTTGACAAAATGTGTATAATCTTACAAATTAGCGTGCAATAGCTGACTATACCTTTAACTGTTACTGTAGATGCAGAGCTAGGCTCATGCAGGCATGTGTGTCAAATACATTCATTAGAAGGTGACTGGACCAACTAAAGGACAAAACCCATGTAGGGTGATTTTTCAAACTGATTTAATAAATGGTACAATTAATATAGTTTGAACATTATTTCCCTGTCTGACCTACGTTTTAATTTTTAGTTTTTTAAATAAAACAAAAAAGATAATATTTCATGTTTGGAAAGCTAGGGAGCACACACTGACACACATTTCAAATATTCATTGTGAGCTGGGCAGGGCACATGCTTCTGGAGGGGCTATAACACTTATGGTGTGTAACTTTACATTACAACTCTGTACACATATTTTCATGTGTGCGCTTGGCCTTTTCATATCATTCTCCCTCACACTCTGTACATGTTTGTGATGAAGATAATCTTGTACATGTACGTGTATGGCATGTTTGTGCATTTGTGCACTAGAGATGGAGGCGGTTGCCACTAGCTGTGAGGTAGCCCACATGCTCCCATGGCAACAGAGAGGAAACCGCTGCCTTATATGGTCATGGCGGATGCTCCTCTGCTGGGCTATTCTATATTGTCATTGGAGAGGTGGGAGGATGAGGCAAGGGGTTTCCTCTCCTCTGTGCTCATGGTCCCACCGTACACTGCAGGTCTCAAGTTACACCATCATCACACAAACATCTCTAAACACAGTCCTCAACACTCGGGGGGGAAAGAAGCTGCTGCAATTGTTGACATTTAGAAGGTTACTGACGTTGCAATCTGTCAACTTGCACTATTTGACTTGATCAATGGGGAGATATTGTTCCACAGAAAGAGTAAACAAGAAAAGCAATTTATCCAGGGCTTTGCACTGATTTTCACATTATTTCTACACATTGATTATTTAGATGGTGTCATTCCAGAATGTCTCTAAAGTAGAATAAGATATTTGGGAACTGCTAGTTCCACCTGTATCTTTTTTATCAGTTTCAGATGGAGGACCATTTCACTCCTTAACTTTGTATCATAAGATATACAGCAGGTTGTCGAGTAGAACATGAAATGGCAAATATATTTAGAAATTAATGTAGTGTGACATTTTGCATAACAAATGGGAGAGACTGAAGCTAGTGTTGAAGTTATTTGGTGTAGATGAGGAGGTGGGGGAGCGCTGAAGTAGGCTGTGAAATGTGTGAGTGTGTGTGTGTGTGGGAGAGCGGTGAACATCAGTGAACGACCTAGAGTTGATGAATGTCTCATTTGACGTCAATGGTGTCCCTTGGCACTGTACCAGGGGAACCAAGGGCTGACAGCTCTGGGATTCACTGGCACACACACAGACACACACGCACATGCACGCATGCACGCACGCACACACACAGATCCATCCCTGTAGTTTTTACCCTGTAGACATTTGGTAAACAGTTTTTAGTTGTCCTTAATTCCTCCTGTGCATGGTCAATGAGCACAGGTACCATTCAGTATTCACAGAGCAAGGAACTTTGAATGCCAGTTACTACTAGTTTTATCCCAAACAGCCTTTAGACAAATCTAGGACCCTATACACACCTATCTGTTATATATGTCATAAGAAGTGGTAGAATCAGAAAGAGATAAATGCTGCAAATCTATCAAGCATTCTTAGGCATTCTTATTACACTTATTGTTACATGTACATAATCCAAACAATACATGCAAGCAAACTAAACTTGCATCTAAAGGGACCTAGTCACTCTCAAGGCCACACTTGGTACATTGTTATCATTTGTGTGTGTTTTGACATATTCATCTCTTCAAAGAGGCTAGACATCTTTTAAATCTACAGGTCTTTAATTGATTGTGTAATGAATATTGCTGTTTTTTTTTATTCCATATTTGATTCTTATACAATGTTACATTTGTTTTTTGCTTTATCTTATTTGTAAAGCACTTTGAAAGTAAGAAATGTGCCAAGTATAAAAGCTGCCTTTCTTTTCTTTACCTCCATGTTAACATTCTATACAAACCGTTCCTGGTTGTTTGCACCCTCATAAACTTCCATTGTTTCTAACGAACTACCACTAGAGATGTCAGTCAGATTTGTAGACTCATTATTACTCCGTATTAGTAAAGGTAGGGTTAGTCATTTTTGCTAGCTTTGAGCTCAAATCAAACAGTATCGCTCCGCGATCCTCCGGTGCCTAACAGGACAAACTGCATTGTGAAGCAAAGCTTAGTACTACGACTTTGTTGATTAGAGCGGTGTTCGCCACTTTGTTTATGTTCCTATTTACGGAGCCAAGGCTGTGTAGAAGTATCATATAATTCTTTCAACATGCACAGAGAATGGTAAGATAGCCAAATGCAAGGAGATATTTGGTGAATTTTACTAAAAGTGTATTGTCCTACATTTAGCTTGCAATAGCTGACTAATGAGGGAGTAAGAACCCGATTTTATAGTCCCTGAACAAGGGATTTAATTGCAAGTGTAAATATGAGGACTTATTTGAGGTATCCAGATCAATCCTCCTTTAATGCATTTATCAATGACCTTGAATTGAACCTTACACCCACTGCTCCTCTCTCACTGGGCAAGATGATGGGCAAATCGGGTGATGCGTCAGTGGGCCGCCAGCACCAGAGTCACCCTGAGGAGACGGAGGAGGAGCTGCTGGAGCACCAGGATGGCACCACACTGCCGTCAGGGCTCACCATCAAGCAGGAGCCCCCAGACCCCCAGGAACTGCCAGAGGAGCCGGCCCCACACAGGGAGAGAGCTGAGCAGGAAGTGCTCTTCAGACAGGTATGACTGCCACACCTTTGTCCAGACACACTGTGTGGTTGGGAGGATGCACTGTATTTTATTTAAAGGCTTTGTTCCACTATTAAAACATGACATTTACATTGTTGTCAAGATATTGTTTAATTTGAAAATAAAGTATATTATTCCAACCAGACTAATTTAAGAATGAACGCCTGTAGAGATGGCAATCAGCCCATCTCTTCACCTGCGCAAAATGCACCTAAGAACGAAATCTAGCTCCGTTCTTTTAGGAAAAGAGACTTGATAGGCCCGACGAGCAAGTGCAACTTACCCGACAATCAAGTGCAACTTGCACATACACTAGCACAATGAAACTATTAGCACAAGACTTACTCACAGCCCCTCAGACTATGTTTCCACCTACTACTGCACAGTTACACGACAGAGACAACTCAATCCTAAGAGATGATGGTTGTTCAAACAATAAGCTTTTTTTTAAGATCACTGCCTAAAATTAAGACTTCTTCATGAGATTATCTGCATTTAGGTAAAACATAAAATTGTGCATTCACTTTTCAAACATTAATTTCCAAGAAATATTATGTACATGTATTAATGTATTGACATATTCAACCTGCAAGTTTCACTTTAAATGTTACTCAACCTCCTGCACATTTTTGAAAAATCCTTAAAAGTAGGCAAGGAACTTTGTTTCAACCGCACACTTAAAATCCAGATTTGGACAAAAACAGGCATTTTTTCAATATAAACACCAGCACTGCTGTATCTCATTAAAGTTCAGTCCTATTGTTTAGTTTACAGCAAAATAATTTGCTCTTACCTCACAGTAAGTAGAAATTACAAACTCTCCCTTTAATGAAATGACAAGTAGAGAGTGTACCACAGAGTATACAAGGCAAGCTAGACACACTAATACAGTTTATAAGGCTATAAGAAACTAAGTGGTGGAAAACCCTATGCTCTCATGTTTGCTTTGGCTGCCACCTTTTGGCCAAAATATATTCTTCCCCTTGTCCCTAAGCACACTGCATTTACGTATGTCAGAGATACCACCAGACCTCAAGATGCTATGGTTTGAAATTAATCGTTATTGAGATCCAGTGTTGGGCAGTAACTAGTCACTAGTAACACAAGTAAGTAACACAAGTAAGTTGTGGCTGACGTTCTTCTTATTCTTTTTAATTTCAACTTCTTCTTCCACACCTAACTACTCCTTCACCCCTCAACCTACACACCTCACACAAACATCAAAATAATCACCACATTCCAGAGATAGGTGATATTACTTTTCACACACATACATGCAATGCATTTAGAGATATTTACGCATTTAAACATGTTTTTCTTCCATTGAAATTAATTGAAGGCTAACTGTTGAGCTAAGGTGAAGTGTGTGTCTTCATACAGATAGTTATGAAGACACACCTTCTGACCCTGAAATCCACTGTTCAGTTAGTGTAGAGGGGTTAGATACACTAACAACTACTGTAGTTCCAAAGATTGCAGGTTCAAACACCTTGGACTGGATATAAAAAGTCTACACACCCCTGTTAAAACGGCAGGTTTTTGTGATGTAAAAGAATGAGACAAAGATAAATCATGGCAGAACTTTTTCCACCTTTAATGTGACCTTTAATGTGAAAAAATTGGAAAACGGAAATCTTCGAGGGGGGAAAATTAAAAATAATGTACAACACTTCTAGTTGTTCTGGGGATATTAAGCTCAACCGTGTTGGGCAAGATAACTCAGGAATTGTAATAAGTTACTATTTACTTATTATACTCCTTCAAAAAGTTATATTACTTTACTTATTACTGGGTATTAAAAGTACTTAGTTACGTTAATTGTTACATTATTATATTACTTTCACAATCACTACCACTAGACCACTAGTCCAGAATCTGAAATGGAAGCTATGCTTGTTTATCTGTGTAACTTGTCTTTACAAGCAGCAGGCTCTCCTGTTGGAACAGCAACGAATCCACCAGCTGAGGAACTACCAAGCGTCCATGGAGGCTGCTGGCTTATCAGTGGCCTTCCCAGGGCATCGCCCTCTCTCCAGGGCCCAGTCCTCTCCAGCCTCAGCCTCCTCCTTCCCAATTTGTGTCCCATCCCCGGATCCACCCTCCAAACCTCGCTTCACAACAGGTCAGCCTCAGCCACTGTTTGAATGTGTTCAATGTTTTACGCTACAAGAATCTATAAATACGTTATTCCTAAGTATATACAGGATCGTATACTGTATTAACAATTCACCATCTTGTAGTTATGCTTTGAGGGGTTATTATCTGGTCATTTTTTCAAGAAATGAACAGGGTGCTTCAAAATGTGATGTACTAAATTTGACGTTTTATACATATTTTTGAAAGAAACAGTGTGTGTGTGTCCCTCAGGGCTGGTGTACGACTCTCTGATGCAGAAACACCAGTGTATGTGTGGCAACACCAACAGCCACCCAGAGCACGCCGGACGCATCCAGAGCATCTGGTCTCGGCTGCAAGAAACTGGACTCAGGGCACAATGCGAGGTATGTAACTGTCAGCTGAGTTTATGGTGGCACTGTGATACATTAGCTCCATAGGGTTATACATTCAAACTGCTGTATGTTAGATTGTTTTCAAAACACATTTCCTTGACTTTGTCAAGGAATTGCTTTGTCATTATTGCTTTTGTACGATGGATGTACGACACTACAATAGTGCAAAGCTGTTTTTAATGCACATTGAAAATCTGCTATGTAAAATATTGCGTTTCTAGAAAGTTGGGTCAAGTTGTGTGTGTGTGTGCGCGTGTGTGTGCGTGCGCACAGTGTATTCGTGGGAGGAAGGCTACTTTGGAGGAGCTGCAGACAGTACACTCTGAAGCACATGTCCTGCTCTATGGAACCAACCCACTCCGACAAAAACTAGACTGTAAGGACAAACAAAGTCACACGCCGTCAAAAAAAGACATATTTCAAACTCTGTTAACAGTTATGAGCTGTTATGATATATATCTTTTACCATGTGCACTATGCATATTTTCTAATAATAATAATATTTTCTAATAATAATATTATAATAACTCTCTACTTACATGTCCATGTTTTAGTCATCTTGAGCACACGCACAAACATGCAGCATGTGATCATTCTTGCACTTCTTAGACCTGAATTAGCCAGATGTGGAGGAACAAAGAGGTGTTACCATGGGTGTAGATCAAATGGAGCCCTGTTTGTCTTTATCTCCTAACTCCACATACACTTGTGTTCCTTGTGTTCCTTTGCTAGGTTCTATCACCCCCATGTTTGTAAGGCTGCCCTGCGGAGGTGTTGGGGTGAGTCTTCCTCTGATGTTTCACATACAATCTTGTTTGTTTATGTTATGTTTATATCTGTTGCTGTATGAGACTGCTGTGTGTCAATGTCCTGTGTATGTACCTGCATGGGATCTGTGTTGTGTTGTTGCCTATTAGACCAGTGGTTCCCAAAGTGGGGGTTCAAGAAATGGTGTGGGGGTGAGCTTTCCAGAAATCAAATAAATGTAAAAATAACTATTAGAAATAGCAGCTTTTAGCCATAACCCTGCATTCACACCGCCGACGTTTTCAACTCGCAAATCGCTTAGTCGCTGACGAGCTGTCGCCAAGCCCTCTATAGTGTCCAAACCGCCAGCTCGGCGGGCCTGTCTTCGTGCCAGCGACAAGGAACTTGAGCGTTTCAAATATGTCAACAGTGACATTACGCCAAATCAAACGCACAAATGCTGTGCATTCCCGCAAAAATAAA
>JAODUK010000012.1:1639666-1651969 GCA_027564635.1 Typhlichthys eigenmanni | reverse complement strand
TGCCCGGGGGGAGGAGCAGGTTAAGGGGGTGTTGTTTGTTTCCATGTGAAATGTAGGTTGTAAAGCCCTTTGAGACTTCAGTGTGATTAAGGGCTATATAAATAAAATTGACTTGACTTGAGTGACTCTGGGCTTTATATCTGAAAGGCCTTAAGTCTATAAAGCAATATACTTTGAAGTACTAGACAAACTTGTACTGCTAGGTCAAATAGACAAAACTACTATACCAGACAAACTAGTATTACTAGACAAACAACTATACGAGGCAAACTAGTATTACTACAAACTTTTATACTACGGTGCATATAAAGCAATGCACAATGGATTAAAGCATGGGATCACACATTCAGATAGTTTGCTATATGGAAAAGGAGATTATGCGCACATCAGTGATATGATATTGCACCACACGGGTCCCATTAGTTGAGATGCAGTGACACTGAAAGTTGGGCCACTTAGGTCAGACATTTCTTCATATTGGCTGGCTTGGAAATGTATGAAAAACTGGATGGAGTTCCCTCTCCATCAACTGACCTGTAGACACTTGATACCATACACAAAATAACTGGACCAGACATTTGGTGGTGCTCACTTTGACAGTACAAGGACTCATCAAACACTTTTACAGTTGAACTTCGCAATTAGCGTGTGTGAGCATGTGTTATGTTAGAGGAGCATCAAAGAGCATCGTTGGAGCTAATGACAGGCCTGTGCGAGTCTGAGCTCAACAATTATTTTATCCAGCTAATTATCCACAGGCAAGAATACAGTGGGCCACTAGTAGGAAGCAATGCATTGTGATATGCAAAAGACACAATAGTAGACAACAAGTATTGAATGCCCATTTGCAAAATAGGCCTGCAACTGAATGCCAGGGATCTGTGGGATGGGTTTCTTGCTGTGTGTTGTCTAGTGTTTCACTACAAGGATGTGTAGAGCACCCCTCAACATAATCCCCACCCCCTCAAAAAGCCATCCCAACCTCTAGCGGTCGGTCACAAATGCACTCACTCTACGGTGTCATTTGACAGGGTAACATCCCACTTCTGGAATTTCAGAGAGAAAGGGGAGCGAATTATGGGATAGGGCTCAGTTGCTGCCGTCGACAGAGAGAGAGAGAGAGAGAGAAAAAACTTTCCTGGAGGGGCCTGTGTGTTTGTGTGGGTCGAGCACATGAACTCTGACTTGCCATCTGTGAGGACTCAATTGAAGCTTGTTCCCTGGATCCTTGGATGAGCGCTCATTCATGAGTGAAAGCACACAAGAACTATAGTCCTGGTTCTCAGCTAAACAGACTCCATCCCAGTAAGAAACAAGTGCTGCACCTAGCAAGAAACATGCAGCGATTCACATTGATTGGTGGTCTTGTGTTCCTGCTCTACATCTTTTCTGGAAGTGCCCATATCCGCAGGTATGTACACAGTCCAAATGTTATTATTGCCGGTTCTACACTGAAACCTGCATGCCACGTTATATTGGATCATGTTGTCTATGAAACATTGCCAACTGGCCTGCTGCCATCTCTAATGTAATGTACGTATATACAGTATGTGCAGAAGACCTGTCACCTGAGTCAATGAGTACATTTTGTAAAGATAATGTCTATTTGGAATCATTTTAAACTACTGGTACCTAAGCTCTCCTCACTTACATAGCAGGAAAGACCCAGGTATTCTCAGTCAAATACACATTAAATGTTGACATTTGAAAACTGTTTTAATGGCATGCATGCACTATGACCTCTGCCAAAGAGTCGACTACAAGCAGAATGGCGGAGTCAGCTAAATGTGTCACAGCAACCGTTAATAACTAAACACCTGTTGCATTTAACCCCTCTCTTGTGGGGCTATTCTGGTTGTTTTCTATCAAGTCTCAGATTCCTCCAGGCCCGCTTTTAGGAAGGTGCAATGCTAGAATGCCAAACATCTGGGACATTAACGTTTAGAGTGCTTGGCCTAGACCTGTAGGTTATTTTGATCATGCTGCTGACTTGCTTTCAAAGACTCAGAATAACCTTAAAGTAAGTGCAGAGTTTTTTTTAAAAGAGCTACTTCCTCCTTTTTAATTGCTGTACTGGTTTGCTGGAGTCAGCAGCATCGGCATGCAACACACAAACTGTTTGATTCGTTTGATCTTCTCCATATGTACCTTATATCCTGTTGGCTAGCTTTCACTCTGTGGGGAGCCCTACTTTTCTCCCTGGGGAACATTTATTTAGGTTGTTTGTTTTCCACACCACTGCCATTAGACCCATAATTAGATTTGGATGCCTTAAAGCCTGCATTTGGAAAAGCTAAATATGGCTATACTCTAGATGTGTTCATCAGATTTTGCAGTCTAATTATACAGAAATAAGCAATACACTAAAACCTGATAAGACTGTGGTGCACATCTCAGCCATAATACCAAATTGTGTTTTGTTAAAAAGCTTAGGGCTTTTCCATCTTACAACACCTTTATTGAAAACAACCATCCTGGTTTTGCAAGCTCCTAAACTCTACAATTAGTCTCACTTTACAAACGGTGTACCCTATGTGTAGGAAATGCTGGGATGGTAATAAAATGTACTCTCCTCTTCCTCTGCAATAGACACTCTCGGCAAGTCGTTATTGCAAGCCAACCGGGTGTGTGTCGCTATGGCAGGCGGCTGGAGTGTTGCTATGGCTGGAAGAAAAATAGTAAAGGACAGTGCGAGGGTAAGTGCCCGTTTCACACAAAAGAGCCAATGGAAAAAACATAGACGTTTAAATAAAGAATGACAACGACCATGCAATGAAAAAAAAAACCTTGGTCTCTAGAATAGAATGTGTGGTCTGACTGAAACCTCTCTTTCTCCAACAACGCGACCGTGGTATTTCCTTCCTCCGTTAAATGCTTCACCAGCTCAGTGTGAGCATGGCTGCAAGCACGGCGAATGCGTCAGTCACAACAAATGCAAGTGTTTCCCAGGATACACTGGGAAAACGTGTAATCAAGGTCAGTAGGTGAAGGGACCTTCGTATTATTGGATATATACGGGTTTCTTAAAACGCCATTGTGACATATACACCCTGAATGTGAGAATAATGTGGATTTCTTTCTAGATCTAAATGAATGTGGGCTTAAACCACGTCCCTGTGAACACCGGTGCATGAACACCTTCGGTAGCTACATGTGCTACTGCCTCAACGGATACACTCTGATGCCCGACGGCTCCTGTGCCAGTAAGTCCTACACATGCAGGCGGCATTTTGAAACCCATCTCTCTCTCTTTCTCGTATGTGTATCTTGCATGCACGAGTGTGTATCTGTGCGTGTTGGTCGTTTCAGCACGCTGTACGCAGCGGTGCCTGAACTGAACGTCTGTGTGTGTTTTACAGATTCCAGGACATGCTCCCTTGCCCACTGTCAGTATGGCTGTGAGGAGGATGTGCATGGGGAGATCCGTTGTCTCTGTCCGTCCGCCGGGCTACAGCTGGGCCCAAACGAGAGGTCCTGTGTAGGTGAGCATGCGTTTCATGGGACCAAGTCTTTACTGGAGGTATGCAATGCGTTAGTGAAAGTTTGTGTGGAGCAAAAAGCCACATCCACAGAAACAACATATTAAAAAAATATATAGATATTTAGAGGTTTCTCCTGTCTCCTACAATAAAAGTACAAAAATAGCGCATTATGTGGTTTTGGAGCCCTTGACTAGTAAGTGGTCTTAACGTTTTCACATAAGAACTCATTCATATGTCGTCACACAGTGTCGTATGTCTTACCACAAAACCGGTTGAACTTGGATGAGGCCAAATTCCTGTCTTGGTAACAGAGGCACAGGACAACAGAACGCGCGGCGCTGTCTCGGCTGATGCTATAACTCGGTGCTGCTGTGTACCTCTTCCATCTGCCTGTTCTTCTTAGACATCGACGAGTGTGCCACCGGGGAGAACCACTGCCCGTTCAACAGACAATGTGTCAACACCTTCGGCAGCTACTTCTGCAAGTGCCAGCTCGGCTATGATCTCAAATACGTCAATGGCAAATATGACTGCGTGGGTAAGGTGTACCAAGCAGTTGGTTTACTTCTAGTGTTACCTGAGCAATGTTTGTAGAAGTGCAAACGAGCCTCTGCCCATTTCAGACCTGGATGAGTGTGCAGCTGGCACCCAGAAGTGCAGCCACCATGCTGTCTGTCTGAACACTATGGGATCCTACAAGTGCAGGTGCAAGCCTGGCTTCAGAGGAAGTGGCTTTGAATGCTCTGGTGAGGCCTGAGATATGCTACACTGATACATTGGTCAGAACTGTAACCAAACTGTCAAACACAGGCACACTTTTTATAGCACATTTATGCGGGGTCCTGCTTCGGGGTTAAGGTCAAAACAGATTTGATGAAATCTTGTCTCTCTGCTAGCGTCAGCTGTCATGTACTTCAATCCGGCTCTAAAAATGGTTGCCGAGGTCTGTTTCCTGTTTTCCAACCCCAGCTTCACCTCACAGCTGTTGGCAACAGCGAAGCAGAGATCGAAAGCACACCTGTGTCAATATCTGCATTGTACTGTAGCCAGTTCTCTGAAGGACAGGGGAAATACAGGAAGGCCACCTTCAGGGTATACTCCCTGAACCAGACCCCTGTTGTTAAAAGGTGATGCCTTATAGAGCTGGTTGACATGCAAAGAGAGAAGCAGCGTATAGGCCCGGGGAGGTGAAGCTTCTCAGTGTAAATGAAGATGCCTTTATGTTTTATAGTCAAGCCAATGTATAAGAGCCCGTGGGATGGGGACAAAGGCAGTGCAGATGACATCCTCAATGGTGAGATTGTGTGGAATGCAAGCTTGTCCGGCCGTTTGCTTCTCGTCCTGCACCCCGATCCGTGTTCTCCTCCTGACTGTTGCCGTGTTTTCTGACCAACCTCTCCCTGCACCCTCCCCTATGAGCTACGCAGCCAACACTCTATCTGCAACACGTGCGGCTTTGATGTTAGATGTAGCATGAATTTCAGCCTTTTGCTGTATGCTGTAAAACACATGTATTTGAGACACAGTTTTTGTCCGCAGAATCTACCTACCTGTCATGCTGCAACTGCATGAAGAATAATGTCCTTATAGTCCTTCTATTTTATGTTCAGTTCATCATTATTGGTATAGTGCTGCAGTCATTGACTTTCTCAAAACTCTGCTAAACAACTCATGTAAGATAGGCACATCTGTGAAACACATGACACATATCCTAACCCTACTAATGGAGGTACCACTCGTGAGTGCTGTTCCAGAGGGCCTATAACTGATTCCCCTCTCTTGTCAGCAGCTATCCCAGACTACCCGATGAGGCCCGAGGTTTTAAGTGGAAAGCTGGACCAGGACCACATCAAAAACATCATCCCTGAGCCGGCATTGACCCCTCCTCCTAAGACAAGGCTGCAGCCTTTTGACTATGACGGGGAAGTCTACCTTGGCACTCCAGATATGGGAAAGGCCAAGTTCCATGGGGAGGATAGAGCTCCTAAGGAAGAGGTGTTCCCCGAAGAAGAGGATGAAGAAGAGGAAGATAACCTGCTCAATCCGAGGGGAGATGTGTTCAGTAAGCTTCCTTTCTCTTCTCTCTTCCTGCTATTGGGAACCATGGGTGGGCCCGCACTTTTTTTAACATGTACACTGTCTGAGTAATTTGATACTCATCATAAGGTTTTCAGGTAAGGAGTGAATACTTGAGCAGAAGGTGGTGCTTATGCAGGCATACAACAAGCTCTGGGTGTTCTGTGTCCATTCATCATCTACTGAACTGACCTAATGGCACAGCTGCCCTTCTGTTTACTCTCTCCTGGCCTTTTGCAGCGGAGCTACATCCTCTCTGGCGACCTACAGATGTCTCCAGTCAAAGACAATTTATGACGGCTAGCTAAGCAAAGCCCTACTCTAATTACAGGCACAAAACCTGTTCCTTCCTTGCTTGCAGGTGGAGGGGAAATACCTGGCTTGAGCTAGCAGAGTAAAGTAATTCATGTGTTATATAATACAAAATGAATGCTCTGTGTCAACATTAATACAGTTTCAGGAGGATCTTTGCTTTTAAGCACATTTTCAGATGCAGACTTTGTAGCGCTGGTCTGTCAGAGAGCATTAGCTTGATAACTACCATTTCAGAAGCTTGGCGCTCTAGGCCACATAGCGGCTTGTCACTTCATGTCCCTTGCTATGTCTAGATTTAAAGGAGCTTATTGACGCAGATTAAGGGCTTAAGCGTTTCTTGAATGCTACAGATAAACCAAAAGTTAGAAAGATGGGGAAACTGTACCACAAATATCACCAGCTCTCTATCCAATACCAAATGTTATATTGAAAACCCACAATGTAAAATAAATATATTAAAAGCACAACTTTCATACTGTGTGGAAAATATGACACTGGAATGCTCTTGAGGCATGTCTCTGCGACTACAATAGTTATTTGTTCTTAGAGACACGTTTCAGCTTTGGCTGTATCATTAGATGAAACCGTGTGTCATTCAATGGTATGCTACTCACTAAGGCAACCCATAAAAAAAAAAAACCTTTCACTGCTAGCCTTGATCATTATGGACACAACTGTGTTCCTATGAGCGCTTGTGTAGCAAGAGGAGACAGGCCTCAAGACATCCATCACCTCCAGGGAGGAATTTCACTCTGTCTGCTGTTGAGAGCCTTAGGACACACTCTTCCAGAGTCTGCTCCCTAATCCTCTGGTGAACAAAGCAAGAAGGGACGGGGGGTGGGGTGGGTGGGGGGGGTGGTGGAGTTAGACTCCAAACCATTTATTATCCCCCCGCCCACCCACCCCCCGGAACAGCTGGCGTGCAAACAGACTTGACTCCCAGCAGGAAAGTCTGTCATCAATGCTCTCTAGCCCCTCTTAGAGCGGTCCATTCTGCCGTAGCAGGTTCATTAACCTCAGCCGCCATACATCTGCCAGTCTCAGGACACTCTGGTCGACGGGCATGCTGCGAGAGCTTTAGAATGCTTGGGCGACTGCATTTTAAGGGTGAATGCACCATCTGAAAACATGAGTGTCAGCAAGGCAGGCCTAGACCAGCAGGTTAAATGATCCACTCTGGATTTTGTTTCATGGAGGGGGATATCATATCATATCGCTCTGCAGCATATTTTGGAATGATTATTTAAGCTCAGGTATTTCTTGAGGAATTTCTGTGGGTGTATATGTTAACACATATTTTGAAAGAGCAAAAATGCAGGCTCAGTCCTGAAAGAGTGTGTGTCTACAGTAGCAACGAATACTTATTTGAATAAATTATGTTCATCATTCTTGTTTTGACATTACTCTTTTCTTCTCTCAAAGCGCCACAAGAAGAGTTTGAATCTGTATTCGGCCCTGCAACAGAAATCAAGGAGATCCAAATTGCACCTGCTGAGGAGGGTAACCAATAATTTATGCCATTATAAATAATTTATGCCATTATAAAGAAAGATGATCATTTCTCTCTCCGTTTTGCTGATTGCTACCTATTTTATTTACCTCCTAGAATTTATATCAGATTGCAATTTTGATCAGGGAGCATGTGAGTGGGTGCAAGACAAGTCTGATGACATGGACTGGAGTGTGGCCTACCATGAAAACGGTAATATATTACTCATCATCAATGACATGAGATGAAAGTTTTAAAATCAGTTCAAATCAAACGAGTTTGGCCCCCTATACTGTCTCTCAGGTGAGTACTACATGGCCATGAGTGGTCTCCTGGGGAACCACGGAGATGTGGCCAAGCTCAAGCTGCTTCTCGGTGACCATGCCCAGCAGAGCAGCTTCTGCCTGACCTTTGACTACCGAGTGGTGGGCAGCAATGTGGGGACCCTGAGGGTGCTGCTGGACAACAATGTGTATCCAGTGTGGGAGCAGAATCACAGCAGAGGCAAGACATGGCAGACAGAGCTGCTCACAGTGGCATGGCAGGAAGAGGCTCCACAGTCAGTAAGTCATCCCACAGATCATTAGTAGATATTGAACTCTTACTACTGACTATTACTGATTCACTCAGTAAGTAAATGCAGTCAAATGTAGAGGCCACACAGAAGAATGTTTGCTAAAAACATCAATCACATTGTCCATTGTGGTTTGTCTGTCACATCGACAAACAAATGAAGCTAACTCCCTGACTTCTTGCAGATTATCTTTGAGGCAGAGCATGGGGAAGGTGTTGGAGGAGAGATTGGACTTGACAACGTGGTGCTAACCTCAGGCTCCTGTCAAGATGATCACGCTGTAGTCTTTTAAAAAGACTTTTGCAGCCTAAATAGTTAATGTGGCCATTCGAGGAGCTCCTCCATTTGACACAATATATATATTCTGTAAAGCATGTGCATGGTTTGGCTGTATTTCATGCAAAGTGAATAAAGGATGCAACAAGATGATCTCAAGGGAAGAAAACGGACTGTTTCGAAACACATAATACAGAACACCATGCTGCTAGAGATTCTCTGATCAAATAGTTTATTCAGTCTCTGATACAACTCAGATTTTAGGTTTAGGTTGAAAGGCAAATATTTTACAAAAACAGTATTATCTATAGTAATCTGTTATGTATGACGTGGATTTCTGAAGTTAACTGAAAATAATTTGTGACATATAATGTGAATTCAATGACTTTTATCTAACATCCAATATTTGATTACATATATCTGCTTTAAGGGTGGTTAGTTTGAATTATTGGACTCAACAATGCATAAATGCTGTAAATTATGCTTTGTGTTGAATTGCAAATAAATGTTGTTTTTCTAAGTTGGCCTACGTGGTTGGTAGCCTACTGTTTCCATATGCAGTTAACTCTCTCAGAGTCTAATTGCTTTGTATAACACTCCTTGCAAACTATAAAGCATGTGATAAGTAGATGCAGGCCTATAGCCCATAGAACTATATATATATATATATATATACAGCCTCATGACCTCAATTTCAGGTATAGACTAGATGTGGACTATTTAGGCAGGCAGTTCAATTAATTGGATTCATATAAAAAAGGTATATTCATTTGCATTAAGTGTAGTGTGCTAATGACAAGTGTGACCTAACCCTACATTTCCACGTTTTCCGTGTGTGACTCCTTTGTAAGTGTTCACAATTTGATGAATACCTCCATGTATATCTCTGATAGTGTACAGTCAGTAAAGGTTGCCCTCTTGTGGTAATTTATTATCGGTGCAATGTATGAACACAATTTTGAAGGCTGTGGGTAAATTATTACACAAAACTATGACACGGGGATTAACCATATGTCCTAAATGCAGTGTATTTAATGTAAATTACTTACTCCGTATTTGTATGTGTTATCTTCTAGATGCGGAAGAATTCATAATGACGTTTGGGATGCTTGTTTGTGTTTGACCACTTCGACCAGATCACATGATCTGCCAGTCAAGCTAGCATTACAGCTAATGCTTGTATAGTCCATCAACTTATCAAAGTACCGTACATTGTCAGGTTGAATTGTGAGCGACGCCAATTGAAAGAAGATTCGTCCAGCCAAACGTCTAGTATATATTGTAAACCAACGCTGAAACGCAAGGTAAGGCGCTGAAAGTACACATCTTTACGCTAGGTAAACGCAAGTTAGCATTACCTGGCTAAGCTACACTACAGCCTGAACATTGATACGGTAGATAGGCCAACCCACAGAAAAGCTTATCGGCAGGGTTAAAGTTCACTTTCAAAAAAATAAGTACGCTGAATGCAGAACTGACCCGTGTGGGACTTGACGGTAAAGGTCCTTTTCCATTGTGTCTGTATCTATTAACATATAATGTTAATTGCTAACCGGCTCATTGCCCCTACTCTGTTACAGTAGATGTGTCCAACAAACATGGGACAGACACATATGTGACTAAATACATGCCATTTGTCTACGCTATATACAAGTGGTGAAGGAGGGCAAGGCAACCAGGTAAGTGAAATATGCATCCTACTTCACCATCTGCTTCAATCGCATACTGCACTGTATTAATTCTCTCAACACTAAATATTATCTTCAGGTTGCATGTCTTGTCTTTTGGTTTTAGGTTATTTACTACAGGGGAATCATTGGGTGGAGCATGGCAGGAAAGACATCCCTGTTTAAAGTAATTCTTCTGGGTGATGGTGGGGTGGGAAAGAGCTCACTCATGAACCGCTACGTCACCAACAAGTTTGACACAAACCTTTTTCACACCATTGGTGTGGAGTTCCTCAACAAGGATCTGGAGGTAGATGGCCACATGGTCACCCTGCAGATCTGGGACACTGCTGGCCAGGAGCGCTTCCGCAGCCTGAGGACTCCCTTCTACCGCGGCTCAGACTGCTGTCTGCTCACCTTCAGCGTTGATGATAACCAGAGCTTCCTCAATCTAGGCAACTGGAAGAAGGAGTTCATCTACTATGCGGATGTCAAGGAGCCAGATAAGTTCCCATTTGTGATCCTGGGCAATAAGCTGGATGTGGCAGAGAGACAGGTGTCTGCTGAGGACGCTGGGCGGTGGTGCATGGAGAATGGCAACCACCCATATTATGAGACCAGCGCCAAGGACGCCACAAATGTCTCAGTGGCCTTTGAGGAGGCCGTGCGCCGTGTGCTGGCCACGGACCAAAGGACGGATCATCTCATCCCTACGGACACTGTCAACCTGTACCGAAAGCCCCGCGCCACATGCTGTTCATCATAATATAAACGGGTTGACCCTCATTTGAATGTCTTTATGCCTAACTACTTATCATGTTTATTTAAAACCTCATGATGCTTTTATAGTTTATGTTTAATGGGCTGGAAGAAGTATCAGTATCTGAACCTGTTTCCTCTTTCAACTGAAAAGAAAACAATAATGCTCAGTAGTTATAAATGAGGACCAGAATAACGGATTCAGTTTTGTGTTGTACCCGAATGAGTAGAAAAGCTCTATACAGTCTGAGAAGCTTGCTCAATGTAGAGTAATTAATGGGTGGCAACTGGCAAACTATTAGTTTAACGCTGTTCTAGCATACTGGCAGAAACTTGTAATTTAAGTGTGGAAGGCTTGAATCATAAGCATATTTATATAATTGCCTAGGTGAAAATAGTTTCTGATATTTATGAGATTTGAGGTAAAGTCACTGCTCAATATTACTTTTTTTTTTTTCTTTATCCTAAATTATTGCACTTTCTGGCCTTGTTTGTGTACTTCTGCTTATGCTGAAAGAACAGAAGGATGATATCCGTATTAGAGGTCAAATCCATTGCAAAATGAACTCTGAACTTTGACATTTGGAGTTAAATGTCATCTTATGTAAATAATCCTTAGCAACATATTTAACTATAATCAGTATTTTTTGACAAGATGATAATTGTGGAAACCATGTTTTTGTTTAGTTCATATTAATTTATCTAAAGCACTGACGATGATTTATATACTAACATAATCTCAATTTGTAATTGTTTAAATGGTTGAACGCTTTTAGTTTTACTTTTCAACTAGCCTTCATTCATAATATTGTAACTGGGAATTTAAAATGTGCAATAAAACTCAGGATCCTCTGATTTAGCATTTATTTTACCCAAAACAAAAATCAGTTTTTTGAGACATTGCTAAATTACCAGTATCATATTGTTTCAGGGCATGTGGAGAATGAATCCAATGGAATAATATTAAATTTTTTACATGTCTACAGAAAGCACACAAAGTGGTTAGTAAAAAAAGACCAATCTAATTATATTCAAATGTTTGATTTATACAATGCACATACACAGATATATACAGTAGAACACATTCAAGACATTTTGTGAGGTAATTAACTCAGGAGATGTTTCTTGCCGAGAAATTGGACCTTTCTATCAAATGCAGTTGAACGGATTGGGGAGTTGATTTCATAGAATGGGTTCATTGCAAACTAGAAAAAAGATAAAATCAGATGATCAAGAATACACTAAGTGGTATATCTAAGGAAGAACATTAAAGATGTAACTTACTTTTATGTATAAATCATAAACATCGTTAAAAAAGTTTTTGATTCCATCTTCTTGTCGAACATCATGCAGCATGATGAATCTCATATGTATAGTAAATCGTTAAGGAACATAAAAACCTGCCAGAGCATTCTAATGTGGATAAAAGCAACAGTGCTTCATTTGAAGAAGCCATGATAATGAATTTATAAAACAATTAAAAATAATTAATTAGATGTCCTGACTGTGGCTTATAAGACAGGCCTATGCTTTCCATTTGTAGAAAAACTCATCAAAACAATATGGAATTTAGACATAGCATCTATAAGTACAGTTGCAAGAAAAAGTATGTGAACCCCTTGGGATTACGTGGAGTTTTGCATGAATTGGTCATAAAATGTGCTC
>JAODUK010000012.1:1609522-1636612 GCA_027564635.1 Typhlichthys eigenmanni | reverse complement strand
AGAGAGTGTGAGAGAGAGAGAGAGAGAGAGAGAGAGAGAGAGAGAGAGAGAGAGAGAGAGAGAGAGAGAGAGAGAGATGTTTAATGTATTTATTATAACAACTTTGCTTTACTTGGAGGGATTTCTTTTTAATAATTTTCACTTGTTTAGGAAATGTACATTATGTTCCCCATGACAATAAAGTAGGCTAATTTTAATTGAAAAGTCGAAGAATTGTAGGCTAAATATAAAATCTAACTAATCTAATACAGGTAAATTGAACGATAGCGTGGCCAGCTCCAAAATTATCTGGATTGTTTTGTTGACCACCAGAGGACGCCAAAACATGGCTGTTCTTCAATTTTGTATGCCCACAGGCTCTGAACTGTTTTTATCTAACTTGATATTGGCATAACTGACGATAATCATTATTGCGAATCCTGATAACGAAGAAAAAAGAAAGACGGTCCAAACCTTATCAATGAAGCTGATGAACTTGTCATTGAGTCCAACCATCTGTGTTTTTTCTTCGCTCTTAGCGGACTGGTCTTTAGGGTCCAAAGGGCTGCTTTTGGGTTTGTCGGAACTTGAAGCCGGGGAATAGGACTGGCTGCTGAATCCTCCGGGTTTTGACATCTTGACAGCAAGTCTGGAGATTCAAATACGGAGACGTGGGACGCGGAGAACAGGCGAAAATACCTTTACCTTCAGCTTCACCTGCTTATAAGATGGACAGGACCCGCCCTTTACCCGACTCCGTCCAATCAACAGACAATAGTCCAGATATTCCATGGAAACATAATAAAGCCAAACACGAAATACGTGCAGTTCTACTCTAAACCTGTTTATCTGGGGTGTTTTGGACAAGGGGAGCCAATAGCGCGTATGGGGCCGTCCTAACACGTCATATAACCTGCGGTATAAAACCGTTTAATCCCGCATGAGTTGAGTCTCCGCGGCATTATACCTGAGCAGGTGCCCATATACTTAGTCGCCTTTAGATACTTCATCAACGATACCTCATGTCGAGGAACAGCGCTGCGAGCATGTTCGGTGGAGCCGGGGGAAGAGATTCCCGTGCGTCCGTGGGAAACTTGGATGTTCTTCGCAACATAATGCGCTACAACCCGGTGAATTCTCCAGCGGCTGCTGCAGTGGCCCCAGCGGCTCCTTCAGCGGCCCCCACGGCCCCTCCCGCAAACCCAGACGACAAGAAGACTATGCAGGGCCTGAATGAGCGCCTGTCCGGGTACCTAACCAAAGTGCACAAGCTGGAGAGTGAAAACAAAGCCCTGGAGGAGAAAATCGAGGAGATTTTGGCAAAGCGAAGTGCGCCCGATGGTCGCAACTGGGATGAGATAAAGAAACCCCTGACCGACCTCAAGAAAAAGGTGATTTGGCCTAATTTATCATCAGAAACCCTGAGCAAACCATCCTGTAATTCCTTAATTCGATATTCGGTTTTTACGCACGAATTACGCACATCTTTGCCGTATTGTATAAATTATCCAGGAAGTTATTAGACATACCTAATGATAAATAAAGTGTGAAAGAATGTGTTCTTCTATTTATATTGTCTATATTCATAGCTTAATGATATGACTATGGAGAACGCCAGAATGCTGCTGCAGATTGACAACAACAAACTGGCCAATGGTGACTTCAAGAACAAGTATGTATCATGTACTATACTTTTAATAAAGATAATAATTACTACAACTAAAGAATACATACAGTCAAATCACGACAGAGCTCTGGCTCAGAAGACCCTTATACTATACTACATATTATAGTGTTAATTAGGTGAAACCTATTAAGAAATGTTTCCAAGTTTTTAGATGCCTAGTTTCCAAGGCATCTAAAAAGTTAGATTAAGTAGCCAGCTGCTTTATTTTTGTATATTTGTCTGCATATATTTATTGTTAAAGTTGGAAAACCAACAATATTGTTTTTTGCCACACCTCTCATACATACTAATAACTCACAGAAATTCACTGAGTGGTATAGAATAATAGATGGCGCCCTCTGCAGGTTGGATATAGAAACGCATACGCGTCGGACTGTGGAACACGACGTGAATCACCTGAGGAAGATCATCGACGACAGCCAGCTGACCCGCATGGACCTGGAGAGCCATATTGAATCTGTGAAGGAGGAGCTGGCCCTGCTAAAGAAAGAGCACAAGGATGTGAGCGCACACACACACACACACACACACACACACACACACACACACACAAAAACAGATCATTCATTATTTACCAATGGCTTATTTTTGCAATATTGGGATAGGAATATTGACATATAACAAACAGCAGTGATGCTTCCTCTGCAAACAAGAAACTGTAGTTACAAAGCTGAGGACACAGACACACAGACACACACACACACAGACATACAGACACACAGACACACGCACACACAGACACATGCACACACAGACACACGCACACACAGACACACAGACACACAGACACACAGACATACATACACACAGACACACAGACACACGCACACACAGACACACACAGACACACAGACACACAGACACACACAGACACACAGACACACACACAGACACACAGACACACGCACACACAGACACACGCACACACAGACACAGACACACACAGACACACAGACACACGCACACACAGACACACGCACACACAGACACACACAGACACACAGACACACAGACACACACACAGACACACAGACACACGCACACACAGACACACGCACACACAGACACACGCACACACAGACACACACGCACACACAGACACACACGCACACAGACACACGCACACAGACACACAGACACACAGACACACGCACACACAGACACACACGCACACACAAATGGCAAATTGTAAATGGACTGCATTTACACACCGCTTTAACAACCTTCCGGCCACCCAAAGCACTGTACAGTATTGCCTCACATTCACCCACACACACACACATTCCATACACTGTTGGTGATGGCTGCCATGCAAGGCGCCACCTGACCACCGGGAGCAGCACAGGGTTAGGTGTCTTGCTCGGGGGACACCTCGACACTTGGTGAGGGGTTAGCTGGGTGCACAGTGCACAGTAACAACCAGGTGGGCTTATCATGCAGGAGGTGGAGGCACTGCGTAACAAGATCAGGGACTCCAGTGTGACCGTGCAGGTGGACTCCCCGGAGTCCAACCTGTCCGAGACCATCAGCAAGATCCGGGGCCAGTACGAGAAGCTGGCGGAGAAGAACCTGAAGGAGACGGAGGACTGGTACCAGAGCAAGGTACAAACACCCCCTTGGACCCCTTCCCTCAAATGTATACCATAAGTATTCACACCAAGGAGTCGGCTCTTCCCAGGCCCTAGTGAAAGTGGCAGAACAAAATTAGCTGAAAATAAAATGAAAGGCAGGGTTAGTCTCGAGAACGCTTGCTAACTTCGATCTCAAATCAATCTCCATCAGACGCTCCGCCCCCCCCACACATTGAAACGCATTGTGAAGCCAAGCGGCATTGTCATCTTGAGCAGTGTTCGCCACTTTGTTAATGTTGATAATACGGAGCCAGGGCTGTGTAGAAGTACCAAGTTATGTTTTCAGCACGCACAGAGAACGGTAAAATACTGGAATGCGAGGAGATATTTGGCAAAGACTGTATCATCTTACAATTAGCTTGCGATAGATAACTGTACCTTTAAAGAGTGCAGTTTCTTCTTGTGACCATAGGGGCTGCCAATTTGCCTCGTTACCTTGACGCGTCCTATGAGGTGGCAGTGAAGCTGTGAATTTGCACACTGACCCCCCTCTCCCTCCCCAGTTCGAGAACATCAGGGTGGAGGTGGTCCAGAACACGGAGGTGGTGCAGACCGGCAAGTCTGAGATGACTGAGCTGCGCCACAAGAGAAAGCAGCTGGAGGTCGACATCAGGGCCATGAAAAGCATGGTAGTGAGACACGCATGCACACGCACACGCACGCACATGTATGCGTATGACATAGTTTAACATAATATAGTCTATTATTGTATAATCTAATCTATAATATAATAGTGAGGTCTAGTCTAATATACTTCAATCTAATAGTTCAATCTAGTCTAATCTACTACTATAATCAAATAGTCTAATATAGTCTAATCTACTCTAATCAAATATATTAGTCTAATATAGTCTAATCTACTCTAATCAAATAGAAGAGTCTAATCTAGTCTAATCCACTCTATAGATCCGTTCCCTGGAGGAGGCCTTGATGAACATCCATGCACGCTCCAACGACGAGCTGGCTCGGCTGAACCACATCTTGATGGGCCTGGAGGCCGAGCTGACCCAGGTCAGGGCCCGCCTGGAGCACCAGGGCCACAAGTACGAGGACCTGCTCACCGTCAAGATGAAGCTGGAGGCGGAGATCTCCAAGTACAAGCAGCTGATAGGCACTGTCTGCTCTGAGGACGACAGGTGAGGTTTTATTTACTCACCTTACCTGGTAGAGCAAGACCAAGATTAAATTAATTGATATTAACCGAGAAGACCGACCCTAATAGAAAATTATAAATCAAAGGCTACGCAAAGCTAAAGTTAATGCATGTAAAATAAATAAAATAAACTAACAACACACAGCTACGGAAACATAAAAGCAGCAACAATTCAATAATAGCAGATCTATATAAATATAAATGGTCCAATATTCAGTTTTTTCATGAAAACAGCAGCTCTTGGCATGAATTCTACTATCTACTGGCATTTATCTTAAAGTTTGTGTGCTTTTTTCTTTCTTGACAGCATGGAGATTTCTTTAAAGGAGGCACTGAACAGCGGTGAGTTTTGGGGGAAACACTAATCCAGTTTTCGTTGATGTTGACCTCAGTTGAAGATATATATATATATATAGCTAACATTGCTTCAGACTCACTGTGGTGCAATTCATGCCATTTTCATTTTAGAAACATTATATATATATGATCATTTCTGGGAGAAGAGCTTGATCAAAGCCATTGTAGTTTTTCATACTCTACCATATTTGCATTTAAACCACCGGTTTAGCTCAAACATGCGCAAACCTTAGTGCGTTACGTTTCCGTGACGATCATGTCATTCATTCTTGTCCCCTGAAGAGGCAAAGGGGAGTGACAAGATGGCCGCTGGAGAAAAGGGGGTAATTGTCCAGTCCGAAGCCCCGCCTCCCAAAGACGGCGGTGGAGATGCTGTCCAGGCTGGGGCCGACGCCCCTGGCAATAACGCCGCTCCCAAAGCCACTACTAAGAGTTAATCACCATCCTGCTCCTCTTCATCCTGTCCTTCACATCAGTACGATTACATTCTAAACCAATGCTTACACTATTCTCTGGCTCCTACTGTGTGTTTTAGGTTATGTTGGTGCTTTAATGTTTGTTTAAACCTGTCAAAGAAATAAACTACATTGTTTTATGTCTTATTGTTGTAATCTTTACTAAACAAATACATTGGCTGTGACATTAATGTGGTTGCTCTATTGCTACTGTACCTTGCAGTAATTGGTGTTTATGTAGTCAACATTAATTATTACCAAGGCGCAACAAGGGCATAATTACATGTTAGGTTGTCTGCCAGGGGCAGTATATTCTTTGATGAATAGATCTTCTACAGCTATGACAGTTTGCAAATAAAGAAATACAATAATCCCCATAAAATTAAACACATCCCAACTTGATGTAGCACATTGCATTATTTCATCAACAATGAGTTATTTTAAGAGCCCTGTACCAGAGTGAAGACAACATGGACTCTACAGTAAAGAAAACAGTTGAGCTAGTGTTTGTTTGCTTATAATTTCGCATTGCAATGTGAGCATATCATTTATACAGAAAATAATTATCTTCACCATTATATCATACAGCAAAAAACATTATTTCCACGGAGCAAATACACCATTCACTTTAGTAAAAATGTGACTTTCCATGACCTAATGAACAGAAAAGCAGTAGTCTTTGCAAAAGGGACAGCATTGCCACAATACACCAACTGATAAGTATTGTGATGTTATTTTGAGGTGTTACTCATGTAAACATTCAGACCAAGAATTTTAACATTTTAGTTGCCATTCATCAAAATGTTAGCAAATGTACATTTTGAGACAAGTTCTGCAAATAAAATTCCCTGAGATTTCATGATTCTAAAAAATTAGCAACTTGTCTTTTCCAGTATTCCATGACTTCCATGTCTGGAGTACTGTAATCTATCTTAAACCCATTGGAAATATAACTGCAATAACTGCCTGTAGAGAGGTGATTTTTAGTTAAAAAGCTTGCTCTCAATACTTGTAGAGCTTGCTGATTGAAACGCTCAAATCTTACCTACATCAGTTTTCATTCTGAGGGCAACGTAGTTATTAGCAGCAGTATAGCAGTCATTCAGCATATACAAATAAAATACTTTAAATTGAAACCATAGTAACCATACCAATAATAATTTATCCATAAATATTTTTATATAGTTTATTATATACATAATGACACATTCTGCATCTTAATGTGTGCACGTGTGTAGGTTTGGCTAATAGCCAAACTGTAAACGAAACTAGCAAGATTCCTGTGGCACAACCAGATCTTCAAAAAGATGACACCAGCAGCGAACAGCGGCTTTTTATAAGAGCGATTTATTTTATTGTTGTACCATTGACAATGGTACGTACACATGAAATGAAAGCAGAGAGAAAAGAATAAAATAGAAAAAAAAAGGTTACGGACCTCAGAGGGCATCATAATGCATGGTTACTAATGGCTGTGGGGGGCTAAGTACCAAATAGCGTAAAAGATACCGTATCAAAAGACTTTCATATATATATTTATATAGGACTAATAATTCTCTTTAGCTAGCAAAGCAAGGAATGTCCTTTGTTCCCATCCTCTTACAGCCAACTTGATTATTCTGTTGCTTTTATGTCAAACACAAAAAGAAAGACAGGCAGACAGACTGGACGAGCATTTGTCGTGGGGCAGGGGAAGGGGTGCGGGGAGGGGGCGAGGGGTGTGTCCTGGCGTCCCGTCCAATGTGGGGTCCTCTCTGAACGTGGTTCATATAGGCGTGGCTGAAGGGGCTGTGGGGTGTGAGACGTCAGGTCCCAGCCTCAACGTGAGAATGTCTTCCCCCTGAGACAGACAGACACGGGCGTCACTTAATGTCTAATAAACTGTGGTCATTTCACACACGCCAATTTCATTTATACCGAATGACACCTTTCCGGAAATTTTTTTTTCCAACATTCTTGCAAACATTTACACTGAAACAACACTTTCTCATACATTACAAGTGCTGCTCAATGTACAAGTGATGACGCTTCTTTGGTACCCGTTAAGTTGGTTTATGCATTTTTGAGTTATTGGTCATCGCTAGTTAATGCCATGTTCATTACCATCTTATTAACCATTACATTCACACCATCTCCTTCACCTGTTGTGCATGACGTTACAGAACAACCATTGTGAACCTTTCAAGCACCTTTTCCATTACATTGCCCATCTGTACAGCTGAAACACAGCAAACTACAACAGTAAAGCTCAAACGGCCGCTTTGTCGTTTGGCCATGGGAGCAGCCACTGCTATTCACGTTCAATGAACGTAAACAATCTTGAATGAAGCCTAGGTGAATGTTGAATGTCATTTAATTATACTTACAGTAGATACCTTCATGGCATGCATCAAGATGTTATCATTAGCGCGTGTTCGTGGAAAGTCATTAACAAATTCCATTATTTTCTAGCTTCCCCAAGGGTTACTGCATTGTGTTGGTAACACTGCGTAACCGGTGGCTACAATTTGGCTCCAAATACACCCAGCAGGTTTTTAGAAAAATAGTATTTTATTATAAAAAGTATTTGATCCAGTTTGAAGTATTTCGACAGAGGGAGATAAGATGGAAGCCCATGTGTTTTTGTTCTCCACGGACTGCCCAGTGACATATTTAACCAGATAAAAGAAAAGAATACGGTCTTTTGTGTTGAGTCATAAAAACTATGTGCGGGACGTCCGAGTCAGTAAACGGGGGGCAATAAAAGTACTCCCACATGGCCGACTTCAAACAGCCGACCAGCGCCAACACTGAGTAATGGCGGCACACTCCCCCAGAACACACAGAAGCACTACAGTTAAGGCGCCGTTCGAGACAGTGGGAGGGTTGTGGAACGAAACCAAACAACTGACTTCTTAGGAAAGGCATCCTGGCTTATCAGAGCGGTGTGTGCAGGATTCGTCAGAAAAGTAGCAATACAAAAGGATTGCTGGGGGCTTTTTTTTTTTAACAATGAAGTACATTGGAATGCAGAAGGGAGTGCATTTGGCAAAGTGAAACACAGATAAGATCAAAAGCAGCCAAAACATCTACTGTATAATAAAGAAGAAAAAAAGAACTTATCAGATTACACCTGAACACATCAAGAGGACTGTGACCACTGGGAATTAGGCTCCAATAACAACACAGGTGCAACATACGGTGTTGTATTGTCATAGGATCCTTCACATGATACCGCCGTAGCGCTTTGGTGAGGGGACGAGCATTAACCGGCAACGCTCTGAAGTCGAGACGTCGCTCTAGCGCTTTACTCCAACATTTACGAAACGCGCGGTTGGTCGTCGCGCACGTCAGTCAAAATATATCCCTCGGCAACACCGCGACGCAGGCGTTACATGCAAGCGAGTGCGGCCTCCGCGGGGCTACTCACGACATGGTCTTCATCTCTTTCTTCTCCGCGTCCGGCCGGGCACGGTTCAGCACCTTGAGGAAGTCCGACGTCTTGGCTCTCATGCGAGTGTGGATGTAGGCCTGGCGGGAAATGCACAACAGCTGCCTTCAATAAATCATTATCTATCAATACACACACGCACACACACAGACACACACACACACACACAGAGACACACACAGAGACACTCTAAGGTCCTGTTTTAGCGCACGGCACATTTAGCAAAGCTAAGAAAAAGCGCTCTTCTGCAGAATAGATGACTCATCTGTTGAAAGCGCAGAAGATCGTCTATGGTCGGCAACAATATGATTCCACCAAGATCCCTAAAATACACACCAATATTTCACATTATGCTCTTCATGGTCTTTATCCTTTGCATGGTCGTGGCTTCACGGTGCGTGTCAACAAGCGTTGAGTGTACGCGTGTTGTCACAGGCGACAGCATTTTGATAAAGCAACAGGTAACCTCGTGTTTAAACCAACACACCCACCGGTGCTCAAACGGGCACAAGAGCATTCGCTGTTTAAACAAAGTGGGCGCCGGTCGTGAACATAGACAACTGCGTCGGTCTGAAACCAGCAAAGACACTTGTGTTGCCTCTTTGCACCAGGTGAATAAATACCCATGTGACCCTCTGCGGTGGTGGGGTGTCCAATTAGAACAGAGCATTCAGACTGAGCCTACTCAGGTGTGTGGGATAGAAAACTATACCTGTTAAGTGGATAGCAGCAGTGGCCATGTATCATTTACAGGCGTACATTAGTATGCCATCACAGATTCCCCACATTCTCTAGCAAATCAAAACTAACCGCCGGTTCTTCCGAATTGAACATAGATGATTCCTCGAGGCGAACGCCGTTCAGCCAGGTAAATTCCGTTGAACTCCAATTACCAAAAAACACAAAAGCCACAGCCAACATATCGCCCAGACTGTGTCACGTGACAAATATGTTTAAGCAAGGCAATCAAATCCCTTTATTTAATTACAGCCCCTTGCCATTGTTCGTCGATGTGGGCTGTGCCCCTGCCCACACATACCATGTTGACATGTGCTGTACATACAGTAGGACTCACCTTGGAGCACTTTATGTGATAATGCAGGTAGTCCCTGAAGGTGTGGATGAGGTTGATGGTGTTATCTCTGGCGTTGGCGTTGGTGTGGCGGGGAAACAGGACTGGAGAGGGCCACAAGAGAAGAGAGACGCTTAGATAAGATTAACAACGCTATTAAAACACGCTCGACACTAATGGTGTTGACTATACTGCGTTGTTATGCCGTGCGTTGCTACAAAAAGAGATTGTGACAATGTCGCCTGTAGAACTGTGTTGACAGGATCTTCTTGCAGGGAATCCGCGCCCTTATTTTATATTCCTGCTCCACGAGGAGTTTGATGTTTTAATCTGTTTACCGTCCATTCACAATTAAACAGGCCAGTGGTTCTCAAATGTTTGGATTACTGTGCGTAAACCTCTGGGGAATATTGACACTATTGAAGCAGGCATTAACCTACTGGCGTTGCTACAAATGTTTGATCGATTAATATACTGATACCACTATTTGTGGTAGAAGTTACATGGTACACGTGTGTGCGTGTGCGTGCAGCCAACGGACCAAAGGTGATGTAGCCGATGTTGTCCCCGACGGCGGCGTCCGTGTCCTTGAGCTCCAGGGGGGGCTCCCGGTGGCTGAACAGCACCTGGGGGGCTGTGTGGCTGGCCCGTCGGCCCTCCTTGAACTCCTAGGCAGGGTCACACACACACACACACACACAAGAAGGATTTGTAAAATAAATAAAGTATATACACACACAAATAATTTTTTTGTAATTTGTACCGCATAACATAAAACATTTAAAAAAGGTTATTTTAGATAGGACTGGGTAAAGGTACTGTGTACAATATGACAATGATTACATGACAGTCTTAAGCTCTGGACACACTGCAAGTGATCAATTGTCGCACACTGCTTTGTAGCTTGATTACATTCCAGGCTTTGGTTGCCCACGTAACCAAAAGCATCCATCTGGTATATTTCCCACCCAAAATGTTTCAGTCAATCAACTAATTCCTCCGGCAGTCGCCTCGATCGCGTCTCCTGAAGTTGAGGTTAGTTTAACTCGGTATCCGCTCGTTTCACAATCGCTGCTAGTCACAGGGAGTCGACCAATTCATGTGAATCGGGTGTGTTGGAGCAGGGAGACATCTGAAACATGCAGGGCAGCGGGTCCCCGGGGGGGGGCGGGGGGGTAATAAACTCTCCAACCTGCATGAAGACTTTGCCGAGGATGACGTCATCGTCGTCCTTGAACACAGTGCTGAACACGACCGTCACCCTGTCTTTCTTGGCCTCCACGTACCTGAGAGAGGGAGGGAGGTCATGTAGGACACACACTTTGAGGGGCCTCTTTTCTGTGACAATCCTCAAA
The DNA here is from genome assembly GCA_027564635.1 of Typhlichthys eigenmanni. Taxonomy (NCBI): domain Eukaryota; kingdom Metazoa; phylum Chordata; class Actinopteri; order Percopsiformes; family Amblyopsidae; genus Typhlichthys; species Typhlichthys eigenmanni. Next base: position 1,625,493 of record JAODUK010000012.1, on the reverse strand, counting down.
GAAATGGGATTGCAAACTACAAGCCACCTTTTAAAACATGAAATACATCAAATAGAGCTATAGTTAGTGTATGAGGTGAGTTGTCTTATTTTTTTTATTATTGAATAATGATGTAATAATAATAATAATAATACCATATGTGATAATCATTCTTTGTTTGAGATTAATGTTCTACCCGGAATTTCATTCAGCAGTGTTGTGTACTGTCACTTTAAGAGAGGCACACGCGCCAGTTTTCTGTGTGGATCTGGATAGGAGCAAAAGTTAACGGAGCGTGACGTTTTTTAGCTTGGTGAAAAGCGGCTCTCTTACCGTGTCCTATGATTTTCATATTTCTTACAGTGAATATTGCATGCACATAAAAGGTCATTTTGTTTGACTAAAGTGAACGAAGGATTCATGTGGATTCAATGAAGATAACGTCAGTTGGACATGCGTCAAACCACAAAGGCTACACATCTACTGAGCTTAATTAGCAAAGTTCTGTTAGCGACGGCACATGTAACGTTACGTTATCATACACGCAACGCTACACTAATGTAACGCTACATTAGCATACAGAAGAACACATCTAAAACAGAAGACGGGGGGGGGTCAGAGGTCACCTACATGGACTCGTCGTCTCTGTAGTGGACCACGGCCCGCTGCTCGCCCTCCTTGCCCTCCTCCTGGAAGTGGAAGTACTTCTCGAAGACGGAGGCGAAGCAGTTCCTCTTCAGCATGCCCGCCTGGTGGATCACCTCCTCCTTGTTGGCCGGCACCGCCTCCAGGTCGTACAGGAGGGACACGTTGTAGCCTACAGTGCCGGCCGGCCAGCCAATCAGAAAGGAGGGAGGGACGGACGGCAACAGAGGTAGAGAGAGAAAGAGACAGGCAGACTCACCGTTCTTAAAATGTTTTCAAACAAAAGAAGTCAGCCTGATAAGAAAGTAATGGTGTTGTTTTAGGGGGAGCCTGGTTTATACACAGTGGGACGACATGTCCGATTGTCCCTTTAGTTGTTACTACGCTAATAGCGGTACGCTACGCGTTAGCCTGCTGCTGGTGGGAGAGAACTAGCCAACAGCAAACGGCAACCATTCCTGTCGTTCTACAGCAAGAGAGTGGCAGGCTGTCAATCAAACTGAATTGAGGCCGAAAGGCTGGAAGTGAGGACGAAACAAAGCAGAACTTACTGGACTCTGGTGCAACCAGGAAGTTCCCGTAGACCCGCTTCAGCAGCTGAAATAAAAAGAGTTGCATGTTTATTGCAAAACCAAGATTAGGTTTGTTCGACTGTATTGTCATGCATGTCTATTAAATGCCTTGCATGCATACATACATACATCTGAACAAAATGTGTCCAAGGTACAAAACAAAATAACACAAAGACAGTAAACATTAAATTAACTGATCATACTAGCTGCCTCGATATACAGAATATAAAATGTAAACTGCATCTTAATTTGTATTGCAATGTAGTAGTAAGAAGTGTTGCTGTATAAGTACAGTAATTGCCTAGAAGTGTTTGTGTTACTGTATTGTAATAACAGAAAACTAATGTACTATAGTAATTGCACTATACCTATTGAGTATATCAGTAAAAAACACACGCACAAACTTTACTTCCCAAGTCCGCCAGCACTCATAAGGCCATACAGAAAAGCATGCCATAAAATCAGTGGCAATGAGATACAAATATAGTATGAGACTACAAAGATGCTGCTGATTTTCCAAGCATCCATTTTGCGCAAACATCTGGTGTAGCTAGCTGTGCTCTAGCAATACCGGTCCGATCAAATGCTTTGCTCCAAGGCGGTGACAGCACAAACATTATGCTGCATGTTTGTTTGCACTACATTACTCTTATTAAAAAGCATCTTCACCTTCACTGTCTCCAAGTGTCTGACTAGATTGTCATTTTGGGTAAACTATTTCAAATATGTACAGTGAGAGACCACAGGGGGGAACGTCACAAAGAAAAAAGTTGCAGGTGTGCCTTGCTTCAGGGCATGTGGAAGAACTGGCTACGATCCAGCCGCAATGCCAACAGATGGTTGAACAAACCAGCTGAGCAAGAAAAACACATCCGCCCTGGCAAGAAAATCAGTAGGAGGGCCCGTTGCAGAGGTAATTGTAGAGGCCAGAATAAAACACAATAACCACTCTGCTTCCAGCCGCAAACAGCTACGCAACAATGTGGTATTACCTGAGGCATTCCGCCGGGGGAAACGCAAAGCCAGCTGGCAGCGTGACAACCATTAATTCACAACAATGCACAAACGGTACCGCTTTCAAAGGAGCATCGACTGCTCTAGGCAGGGCTGTCACACAAACCAGTCATGTTTTACTCATCTGCACTTAAGTACAAACATTTATAATTAAATACATAATAAAGCTTGTCAGTGTTAGCCAGCGCAGTCAGCGCTTGCTAGCCCGGGGTGAGTCTTGGAGCTCACTTCCTGTTGCTGTCTGTAGTGGCTTATTTCCATACATGGTGAGAGAGGGCTTGTGACGGTGAATGTGACACACCCTTCTCACCCACTTCCCCCTATACATATTTTACTATTCTCTTTTGGTGCTATTCTGCATTCTTGGGGCAGCACTACCACGGAAGTGAATATTAAAAACAAAAGAAAGCCCAAGGGCCTCTGCTTGAGTCATCAGTAAACAGTGTGATAAAACACGCACGGAAATAAATCAGGTCTTTTGAGGAAAGAGCTCAAATTTCTTCAAGACATTCTAGAGAAACTGCATTCTCGTGCAAGAAGGCGATACAGGAACCAACTTAAACATGAAAAGTTCTTTTTTTTTTTAAGTACCGTTTAACGTGTGTGAAATGTACCTAATCAATTCTGCATTTTCTTCTTGTATTCGATTCTTAATAAAAGGTATTAACAACTGCTATACTACTGAGTGTTTTGCAGATAACAACAGCAAAGTTTGACCAGAGATTGTAGACCAGTAGCACCTGAAACTATAAGAAAAAGAAGCTGCCCCCATGCAAAAAAATACTACTACTACTAAAAATAATACTTTGCCATCAGGGTCAAAAGGTCAGGAGTGCAGCTGACTATAGTGCACTTTGTGTGAGTGTGCACAAGAAAGAGACACACATACACACACACACACACCTCGTCTGCTCCGTGTTCCTGCAGCTCCTTGTAGAACTTCAGGGAGATACTGACCATCACCTTGGTCTTGTCCCCGTTGGGGTTGGAGATGTGGTACAAAACGCCATCGAAATCTACAGGGGACAGCACACCTGGATTGGGGTTTCTACGGCAACGCCAAGCATTAGATCTGAGCAGAATTGTGTTTACCACCACCCCACGCTACTCCTGTTGCACTACAGGGCCTCCCAGTGGCCATATATTGTATTACATGCCGCTGTTTTTATCATATTATTGATATGAAGTGCTCTTTTCCGGTTTTAATCAGTGAGCCATATCAACATTAAGTTCAATTATGACATTACATCAAAATTTTATATCCAAGGGATATTTAAATTGTATTCGAGCCATAGGAAGCATAAAAATAAAGAAAATGATTTTTCCCCAATAACCAGGACATTGTAATTATGTAACAGCATGATACAAGGCTGCCACCTTTATGATAACATCCACATACGAGTTTAAATAATTCGATTTGTAATTGATTTCTGATGTCTAAACACAACACAGTAATTGACTTATAAAACAATTAGTCATATCCTGACCTGCAAATGTCACCTCCACTGCCTCGGGTTTGGTTCTGCAAAGAAAAAACATATTTGATTGTACTGATGCTGACTTACTTGCATATATTAAGTATATATAAACTGTCCGGTAGAAAATGTACTTTGCTTAAAACAAACAACTATCAACGCTGTAGGACTATATAATAATAATAATAATAATAATAATAGTATAATAAAACAAAAAGATTATACTTGTCATGTAATGAAAAGCACAGCATTTGCTGGTGGTAAGTCTCATAACATTTGCATTTGCAAAAGGCAGAGATGATCTTTTACATCATATTTTATGTAGGGGTTAGTGACTTTCTGTGTGAAACCTCAGTTAAGACAATAACGGAGGTATGTTCAATCAAACATTTCCACTTCAATGCACAAGCGGGGAAATCTACCACTGCATTATCTTACCTTTGCAGCTATACTACCTAATCACTGCACTGACTTGACCAGGCATGCGCGCTAGAATGCGGAAGTGAAAGAAAGGGCGATGGCTGGTGCAGGCCGTAGATGCATGTTAAGATGCATGCTCTCTTTGACGCATCTAGCCTTAAAACTGGTGGTGTTATATATTTTTTAACAGCATGTAAACCCATATTATTTCACCAGCGAGAAACACACACGTTTAGTTTTGCTGCATTACATTTTAACGTAAAGACATGGCCTGTCTTTAGCATCAACTTGCTGCTATATTGAGAACCAGTCAGGGAGATTAAGAGCAGTTTAATCTACCAGTAAACGGATCGTTTTCGTGACTAGTGGATAATGCATGTTAATCTATATGACTAGTTTTAAACACAAGAAATAAGTATGGGTATTTACAAATAATTATTACATTTAAGATAGCTTGTTAGCATGCTACCATACACACCTCTAGCTAGATACCTGACTACAGTAGCCCAAATACAGCATGTATATATTGTGTGATACACAGTAACTTCTTTCAATGATCTCGCTTAATATTAATATACAGTTTATTACACGGAAATCACATTCCACGTAATCATTTGACATGTCTACTTCATACCGCAGGGCATTGAATAGCTCCTTGTTCAATAAAACATATACCAGTAATATTATAATTGTATCTATCCTGCATTCTAATACTGCCTGTACCAAACTATTACAGGACAGTGTCGAAAACATCGAGAACTGCAGAATCGGATACCTAAAAAAACATAAAAACCGATGCTAACGAGAAGGCTAGTAGAGCTAGCCGTGCTGAGATAACCTGAAAAAAAGATGCCTCACCCGTTAGATGCGCCGTCAAACTTCAACGCCAACGTCTCTTCGATAATCCGGTTGTTTATCTCTAACAGAATCATCTCTGATGCAGGTGTTTTATATAATTGTATATGATTAAGCCCTCTTTATGTCAAATTCTGCAGTTTCCCTTCCTTTCTTCCTTCCTTCCTTCCTTGACAGACCGCTTCCGCCTGTCGGTCGCTTCCGCATATTTCACCTAGGACCCTCTCAAAGGTCTCCTGGAATATTGCCTGTAATCATTTAATGCTATCTCAGTATAACTATGTACTTGTATGTGGTCCCCTATAAACAATCAATTAAACAGCCATGAAACCAATAACGTTAATTTTGAATAAAAATATGATATTGTCTGGCAGATAATGCGTTGATTTACATGTATTCATATAGCCAATATGGTAGCCCTGACTGACGTAATTAATTAATTAATTAATTAATTAATTAATTAATTAATTAATTAATTTATTAATAAATAAATAAATAAATAAGCTAATTATGAAGTTGGTGCCTGCCTTCTCTACATTTTACCAGCATTTTAGTACAATATGATGTAGGCTACAGTTGGTTGCATTATAGATTATAACAAAGGTTAACCATCTGTCAACCTTTTATAGGCTACAATATAGCCCATTGTAGATTGGGCTATTTGTTTTGCTTTAAATAGAACTGTCAAATGTATGTCATTGACAGTCAAAGTTAACAACTAGCCTTCCAGTGTCAAGTTGTCAGACAAGCAGGAGACAGAACAACGCTATATCACGCTGTGCTGTCACTGGCATATGCAAAATATGCATTTAACAAAGAAGAGGGAATGAATTATTGCACTACAGTAGAGTTGAGGGCTCTGGAGATAAACTTGGCATATTATTTTTCCTATTGTCAGTTTGAGCGTCTAAGTGTCTGCATAGTCACTTAATTATGATCTGATGTTTTTGAGCCTGTTGTAGCCTATTCTTGCTCAAGTTTGTACCGCAAACTATAGCCTAACCCTAAACATTAACTACTATATATAAAATATAGACTAATACAACTAATATAATTAACTAAGCTGCTGTAGGCTTAAAGTTCATTAATTGACCTACGTGTTTGTTAATGTGATTCATAATTCCACATAAAATAAAAGGGTTCAGTTCTAGCTCTGTATTTTTTTTAAATGTTACAGGTCAATTCATGTAAAATTCCCCCCTGGTCAAAAGATAGAAGTTGTCTTCATTGAATATGGCATATGTGTTGTTCTTTGTTGTGAGGCAACAGAATTGCAAGAGAACAATGTTTCCAGAATGTGCCTGTTGACATAATGAGCCGAATTGCACCAGTTGACATACAAATCTGTACAATGTTTGTCCATTACATTTGTATTTATTTTAATATAGTATATATACATATTTATTATTTAAATGTATGATATAGCTTGAATGTCATCAATCAATATCATGAAAATCCAACCTGTATAGCTGTCATAACTCTTTCTGCATTATAATTATTGTCAGCAGAATATATGCTATACGTGTTAATATGTAGACCTACTACAGCTAGGCAATTATAAACTATATATAAATTATAAATATGAGGAAACATAACTGACATGTATCAGTACAATGGCACCCTGTTGTGTGCTGTGACTTTTGCTAAAGAAATGTAACAACTTTCACACATTTTCACGTGTTTTCCTTCTTCAAAACGCAACCGGGTGGATGACATAATTTCCTTTCCATCTGCTGTAATCTTTTGTCTGAGCTGACGCCAAAACAGCACTGAAGGTGAGCCGTAATGAATGGGAGATAATAAACTGAAGATGCGCGGATATTATTCCTATTAGCCTATTAACAACCTCACACAGAGCCGCTGTAAGCGGTTTTATTCTCAGCTCCTGTGTCACGACCGTTGTCTACATGAATGCCATGTATAACTTCAGTGACTTCTACGATCCTCAGAATGACAGCGGCAATTTAACCTACATTGTGGACCCCAACACTGTGACATGCGATACAGTGCAGCTGAAGGCGTCAGCCGCCGTGGCCTTGTGTTTGGTACACGTATCGATCTTTCTTTTGGCGATCCCGGGTAACCTTCTGGTGGGCCTGGTGATTGGCCTCAACTGGCACACCCTGACCGCCTCCGATGTATACTTGTTCCACCTGACGGTAGCAGACGGTCTGTTGGCTTTGACCCTCCCTATCTGGGCGGCGTCGGGGGTCCAAGGCTGGGTCTTTGGGGACCTCCTGTGCAAGATAGTCCGCGTAACGATGGAAGCAAATTTCTACACAAGCGTTCTCTTCCTGGCCTGCATCAGCGTCGACCGCTACCTGGTGATCGTGCACGCCACGTCGCGCACCGAGCGCCACTGGATGGGCAGCCAGGCTGTGTGCGCGTCCGTGTGGGCGATCGGCTGCGCCCTCGCGTTGCCAGCGCTTTTCAGCAGCGCCTCCGACCCGAAGAACGGCTCGGGCATGTTGATGTGCGCCGAGCGCTTCGACCTCGGCAGCGCCACCTGGTGGACGCAGGCCACGCGCGCGCTCCGCTTCCTAGTGGGCTTCTTGCTGCCCGTGGTCGTCATGGTGACTTGCTACGGCACCACCGTCGCCAGGCTCCTGCAGACACGCGGCTTCCAGAAGCACAGGGCCATGAGGGTGATGCTTGCCGTGGTGATCGCCTTCCTGCTGTGCTGGACCCCGTACCACCTGACCGTGGTCACGGATACGGTGCTGCGCACCAAACTGGTGCCTTTCAACTGTGCCGTGAGGAGATCCGTCGACGTGGCTATGCAGGTGACACACAGCCTGGCACTGTTTCACAGCTGCATCAACCCGGTCCTGTACGCTTTCATTGGAGAAAAGTTCAGGAGGAAGTTGAGGATGCTGGTGATGCGACAACTGAGGCAGGAAAGGGCCTCGGGGCCGAGGTTCAGCAGGTCTATGTCCCAAACGTCCGAAAGCAGCAATAGACCTACCCTGATCCTCTGAAAATGATGAATGACTTCACTTTGGACCAGCAGGGTCTATATGCTATTTCAATTATCCATTTAATATTGCCTAATACTCATAGCTAACAATTCATTGTCAACTCAAAGTTGAAATCCACGGTTTACACCTATTAATAAGAATGAATATAATTAATTAATTAACTGCATTAATTAATCTCTGAGATAGGAATTAAGACATGATTACTGGTTTAATTAATAGTAAATCATATGTGACTATGTAGTAATCAAATATATTTCGTATTAATGGATGATGTGTTAAACATTAATGCATAACTTCAATATTACTTATGTATAAATGTATGATGGTTTATGCATTAGTTAAAGCATTAATCAGTAATACAGTTAAGTTAACAAAGTTACAGTTCATTCAATACAAATTACATCATGTTGAATGCCAACCTGTTTGATTAAGGTTTTGAGGTTGACATCTTGTTAAAGGGCCCAAACACAGTGATTGTGACCATTTGATGTATGATATGGCAAATGTTAACCGATGCTCAACATGACACAGGTGTGTCACAGTCACAGATATGACACAGCTGAATAATTTATTTAATAACGTACCAATATCGAAGCGGAGGTAACAAGCATTAATTTTTTATTGTCTCACTGAATGAAACTTTTAAACTACACTGCTGCCATCTAGTGGCCTCATTATTGCTTTTGTAAAACATGAGGTCCATCCATACAACTCATATCGTGGACACCTTTAGCCAAAGCACCTTTATACATACATTTGGAATTTAACACAAACATTTAGCAGTGCGTATGGTCTATTATTATTATTATTATTATTATTATTATTATTATTATTATTATTATTATTATTATTATCAATCATTATTATTTCTGTATTTTAGCATGTTTCTGTATAGCTTCCCTTGCTTCTTCAATCTTTGTCGACTACATATTCTGCTGTCCAGATGTGGTCTTTTCTAGGGACATGTCTTACAAATTCAAGTAAACAAAATATGATGTTATACATACAAACAACTGTCCCAACTTATTTTGACAGGTTGCAGTCATTACATTTGAAATTAGAGAATATTTTCATAAAACAATTAAACTCACAAGGTAAAATATCACATACTTTGTTGTAGTGTTTTCAATTTAGTATAGGGTGAAAATAAGTTACAAATCACTTATATTTGGTTTTATCAGCATTTCCATATCCAACTTTTTGGAAATTGGGTATTATGGTTACATTGTACTCTGTTTTTGAGGCTATAGGTGCATATCTGATTTGACACATTTTATTTAGCATTAATCAAATGGTCTACAACACTCCGACAGTTCCACTTGCTAAACGTACTTAGCTAATTGGTCGTTGTGTATGTCAATCAAAATAGGCGGATCTTGGCGCAATTAGCCAGCACTGTGTCCCAGACTGTACGTAAGTAAAGGCTGGCTCTGCGAGACTAGTGGCAAGCTGCCTGCTGCTGGTCTCGGTGACCCTGCTGGCACCACACATGCCATTTGTCATTTGGTTTCTGGCTTATAGTTTAGTTAGCATGCAACACAATTTATATTCAGTAGATACACCTACAGACATTCACACCTCATTGTATGTTATTCTGTTAGTGTGTGCTTAGTTTACGGCTCTTGAGCCAGGTCGTAAGATTGGGGCTCATCTGGGATGTTCTCGTGCTATTGATTGGCTGGCTTACGTTCTGCTGCCAGTGTTCCCTGGTAGGCATAGAACATCTCTGTCACGGTTCGCGTTCAGCACGTTTATTGGGTCTTTGTTTTGATATTTTTGTAGTGTTGTGGGACGGCAGTTTACTGCAAGACACTGCGGTTTACAGTATACTGTGTATTCACTATAGTGGATCATTCTACACACAGGATAAATCCTGCAGTTTTTACTGCCATGTATAACAGGCACGTGGAAGTCAAACATTAAGAGGCCTATGGAAAGCAAGCAAAAACACGATACATGGACAGAGTAAACTATAACCATAAAATCTCTGCAAGCATGTTTAGGCCATGTGTTGTAACTGTTACATCCATCCATCCATCCATCCATCCATCTTCATCTGCTTATCCAGAGTTGGGTCGCTGGGGCAGCAGCTCCAGCAGGGGACCCCAAACCTTCCTTTCCCGAGCCACATTAGCAAGCTCTGACTGAGGGATCCTGAGGCGTTCCCAGGCCAGTTTGGAGATATAATCTCTCCACCTAGTCCTGGGTCTTCCCTGAGGCCTCCTCCCAGCTGGATGGGCGCACAGGGGGCAGGGGTGCCGCCCGGAAAGTTTTGGCCCCATGACAAAAAAATCTATTCGGGCCCTCTCTGCGCAGCAGACCTAACTGTCCCATCACAAGCTTTACATAACTCTAATTAAATGTTGCAACTGTCTTGCTTCTTGTAGTTTAGTATTTTTTACTAGCACAATATTTACTGCTGGTGATTTGTATATGGAAGTCTGCATACAGTAGGCAGTTCACTATTTTGTGCAAGATTTAAAGCCATCATGTATTTTTATTGTAAAAGTAAGAGATTGGTGTGTGTGTGTGTGCGCAAGCTTCTCAAATAATTTGCCCTTCATGATGGGAATAATAAAGTCTATAGATGTCATTCATAGATGTCATATAGATGTCATATTACATTTTACCACACAAATGTGTGGGCATACTGCATCGAGTTGCAAGTGGCAAGTGGCAAGCTGCCTGATGCAAAACACCACATCCACGTAACAAGGTACTGTGTACAGTCAAGCTGGGTTCCCTCTAAAGCTAATGTCTCAGTAATGCTGTCAATTTATCAAAACAATAGTAACACAGACATCAGGGAATGTCTGATGTGTGTGACAGTATGGTGTCAAAACAATTCAATGTACTGCTTGTATCTTCATATGTTCATACTGACAGAACACATAATTGCTCTGCTCGGTTTCACTGTGGACTTGGACAAAGCTCAGCAAGCCATGGAGAAAGACTTTTGGTCGGCACCAAAGTGTTTCTGGAAAACTGTCCCCATCTCAGCAGGGGGAAGCGGGGAACAATCCAAGCTGTGTACAGCAAAGATGGGACTCTGTTGACCTCAACTGAGGAGGTAATTGGGCGGTGGAAGGAACACTTTGAGGAACTCCTTAACCCTACTGACATGCTCTCTGTGATAGAGACAGGGCTGGAGGCTGATGGGGATCATCGTCAATTTCCCTGGGGGAGGTCACTGAAGTAGTCAAACAACTCCACAGTGGCAAAGCCCTGTGGATTGATGAGATCCATCCAGAAATGCTAAAAGCTTTGGATGTGAAGGGGATGTCTTGGATGACAAGCCTCTTCAACATCGCATGGAAGTCAGGGACAGTGCCAAGAGAGTGGCAGACTGTAATTCAAACCCGGGACCTTCTTGCTGCGAGGCCACATAGTATGCACTGGGCCACCATGGTTGTGAGAGAGCTCTGCATAAGTAATGTAGTGGACATCTTTAATCTAAGCGCCTTACATTACCATGTTTGCATTTCATGTTGAACCCAAACATCTGGCAGTGCATAGTCTATGGCCTGCATTTAAAAAATAATACAAATTGCACAATTCTCAACATGACACAGGTGTTTATTTTTGAATAGTCTACCCGTATCACATTTGAGGAAAAAAGCATGTTATTTTCCTCACTTAATGCTTTTTTTTAACTACACTGCTGCCATCTAGTGGCCTCATGCTGTATGTGCCTGTATTCATGTATATTTCTGCGCTTGTGAAAAGTGCGGTCATGGGCCATACGTACAGCCATCATACATTTTAAGAGGTTGGGTGAAACACCCAAAGGGATAAGGCCCTTAAAAGATGGGGTGAAACACCCAGGGCGACAAGGCCCTCTAAAGAAATTGGGTGGAAACCCAGACAATAATGGTTTTTATTAATTCCATGGTTTTTACCTAGTTTTCCGTTGTTTCTTATTTCTTATTGTTTAATTTAATTTGTTCCCTTCATCCTTTGTTCAGATGTTTTTAACTGTAAAGCACATTGTGTATGAAAGGTGCTATACAAATCAAGTTTATTATTATTATTATTAGCCTAATCCCAGCAGAAGGGTGAATTCAGGTTCGATTTCAGGAACAAAATGTAATAAATCTATAAAAAAGTATAACATTTGTATCATGAAGTATATACTCCTGTAGCCTATATTTATTACTTTTTTCAACTAAATTAAAAAGGAAAAGATAGCAATTGTAGACAAATACACGTTTTGTCAAATTCAAAGGATATCTCCTCAAGGTCCACTAATGTACCATTGCTGTGTGTATGCTGACAAAGTAATGTGGTGTTTGTACACAACGAAGGTGATGCAAGCCGCACCACACAACCCTATTCTGAGGAAGCACCACAGAATACTGTGATGAAGTAGATCCAGTAAACATTAAGACCAAACAACTGTAAATTCAAAACTATATTTAATTTGACCTAATTCATCACTATATTATAATAATAATGTTTTTATTGTTTATTTGTTGTGGGTCAGATGAAGTGTCTGACTGTTGAAAGAAATTGAAAATAAAAGATGTTTATATGTATTGCTTTTGTTTGTCTCTTCAAATAAGAATATTAAAACTGACCCCACACTGGCGATTCCACCTGTTCTTTAAATAGCTAGTAAGCTAAGACTGCATGGTGATTCTATATGTAGTCCCAATTTGAGCACTGGTAATGCAGATTTGGTAAATAAATAAATGACTGTATCTACAATGGATATTTACTGTATTGTGTATGGTAATGGTACTGTAGATGACAATATAAATGTTATTTTACAAATGTACCTTTTCATTCTATAGTTAAAAGAAACCATACAAACCAGATAAGTTGTCGTTATCACTCTCTGCAGAAGCCTGATAACGACCCGTTCATGGGAATCAGGTGTGTTGGAGCAGGGAGACATCTACAACATGCAGAGGTGTCCCCAGGACCAGGGTTGGAGCAGGGAGACATCTACAACATACAGGGGGTCCCCAGGACCAGGGTTGGAGCAGGGAGACATCTACAACATACAGGGGGTCCCCAGGACCAGGATTGGAGCAGGGAGACATCTACAACATGCAGGGGGTCCCCAGGACTAGGGTTGGAGCAGGGAGACATCTACAACATACAGGGGGTCCCCAGGACCAGGGTTGGAGCAGGGAGACATCTACAACATGCAGAGGGGTCCCCAGGACCAGGGTTGGAGCAGGAAGACATCTACAACATACAGGGGGTTCCCAGGACCAGGATTGGAGCAGGGAGACATCTACAGAGCAGGGCAGGGGTCCCCAGGGCTAGGGTTGGAGCAGGAAGACATCTACAGGGCAGGGCAGGGTTCCCCAGGGCCAGGGTTGGCGCAGGGAGACATCTACAGGGCAGGGCAGGGGTCCCCAGGGCCAGGGTTGGAGCAGGGAGACATCTACAGGGCAGGGCAGGGGTCCCCAGGGCCAGGACTGAGAAACGCTGATCTAAAGAGTTGTGAAATTTAAGCACAAAATTACATAGTGCCAACACAAACCATAAGAAACAGAAAAAGGGTTAATTCCACTGTGGTTACTGTAACAGCAGTTGGCCCCAATGCTCTGGCCTTAAAGTGTAACTGCACCCTAACGTGTTCGTTGAGCTGTAAACCAAGTAATAGGGTTGATCTGTGATGAGACACAAACATGCTGGTTATAATATTGACAAAATTACAGTTTTTTTTTTATGGGCTGGTTTTCATCGGTACACTTGGTACACTCATATGTCATCAAATTCAAATGTTATTGTTAATGAGGGTCCCCCTCTCAGCCCCTCCCCCCACTCAGTAGTGGGAGGAGTCAGGCTCAGCGCTGGGGTGCTGGGGTTACACTTTAATGTAATCGGAGTCGACGGCATTGTCCTAAACTGGATTGGCTGCCTGTGTCCATGGTGTAGGTCAGGGGTGGGCAACCCTGGTCCTAGAGGGCCGCTGCCCTGCATGCTTTATATGTCTACCTGCTCCAACACACCTGATTCTAAAACATGGCAGTGGCTCTCCAGGACCAGGGGTCCCCATCCCTGCTTTAAACCCTGAGGGTCTTTAGGCCGTTTTTCCCAGCGTCATCCCAGCAGCCTGAGTCAGGCAGATGTTAAGTATATCTGCGTAGTGCCAGGCCTACATGCTGATGTAAGCTGCTACGTCACCACAGAATTCCTTGCTGACAAGTAGAGGCAAATATTTGCTACCCACGAAATAAGGAGTGTATGAGCAGGATTACCTAATGTTTAGTATCTTGCAGCCTTGCAGAAAGGCTGGGCATCAATTAACAGGTTTTCTATTTTCATCTACGTCTCTTAAGCCTGTCATTGATATTCTTCAGTCATTCATTCAATCAATTGAATTTCCACGGCTCACTCACTCTCACTCAGTGACCCGCCTTTGGGTTAAAGGACACATTTCAATGTTGCACCCTATGGCTGTGCTCCTTGAAACCCGTGTTAGTGAACAGCTACAGAAGATATAGCATTCGAACTATGCTATGCTAGAAGTACCAGTTGGGCTTCAGCAAGAACAATCGTATATAATGTTGAATTCCATTAAATTCAAGGCGCTTTAATCTGGTTCTCTTTATCAAGTAGAATTGGGGGAGATGGCAATTCCACTTGATAAAGAAAAGCAGATTATAGCGCCTTGAATGTAATGCTGCTTCAGTTTCATTATGCCTCAGAATCATTTAGAATGTGTCCGAGTAGCAAATTAACTTTCTAATGATGAACATCTAACTTTCTAATAACCAGATGGTTCATCCAATCAAAATCAATCAAGTATTTTTTTGAAAGTACAGCCATTCACAAACAGTTTCAGTGTACGGCTTCCCAGATGGACTTGTGACATCAATTCCTCTGGCATGTCAGGTAACCCCCACCCCCCCACCCCCCCCAATTCAAGTACACAATTGTACAGGGCCTTCATTGCCAATTGTTTTGCTCCATGATTCACCGCACTTTCTCATTCAGTAACAGTTCTGCAGACAAGCAAATCCAGCACCCTCACTTTCTAGCATCTACTGCTTATGCAGTCAATGCTATTTGTAATGTCCTACTAGAAAAGGCATGTCCCTGGAAATTGCCACATCTGGACAGCAGCCTATGTTGCTCCCAAAAGCTATTTCTGCATTAATGGTGCATTAACAGATGTGTAAGTAGCCATACCCCTTTATTGTGACAGAGGCCATATTTTGGACCTAACGCTGGTGAGAGCAAAACATGGTTATCGACGCTTTGTCTAATTGTGAACTTGAAGACCTAAATAAAGAAAGGGCAATTCTGCTTGATGGACTTTAGATTAACTTCAGAAATGTGACTTCAGTGGCCACACAATGAGTAAGTAAAGGAAATATGATCATGTTAAACACAATGGGTCCCCTTTTTTGGAGTGCATTGGAGTCATCGGTTTTAAAGTTAGTGTATATTTTCACAAAACAAATAGTCACAAGGTAAAATGTCATATACTGTATTGATTCAACATAGTTGAATTTTATTTACATATTATTTCGTTTTTATGAGCTTTTTCCATACTGTCCCAACTATTACTGAATTAAGGCTTGTAGATAAAATGTGCAAAATTAAAATATTCACTTTATGCTACCACAGTTGTTTGTTACGGTGCCTTGGCTTTTGTAAAAGCTCTTTTAATGATTTTAATGCTGTTCAACATTCCTTGTGTCAAAGTTTATTCTATCTAAATCAAAAAGGTTTAAAACAGTCCACCTATTATTAATACTGTTCAAGGTGATTTTTATTTGAGTGATGTGTAATCTTAAAGAGCTACCAAATGATTATTTGCTACCAAATGATGAAATACATTAACGTATTAGTTATGAGCAGCAAGTGCCAACACATCCTACAGGCCCACTGTTACTGCACACAGCAGCTCTGACAGTTGTAAGGGCTATTATTAGAAGGATATCACTTTACCACCGTCATGGTGATGGAATTAGAAGTGGCTTAACATAATAACAGCGGTTGTGTGCATTGCTCACACTTACTCACTCTCTCTTACACACGTTCAGCAAGCTCGCATGCATTTATTGCGG
>JAODUK010000012.1:1567404-1600210 GCA_027564635.1 Typhlichthys eigenmanni | reverse complement strand
TTAGAATCAGGTGTGTTGGAGCAGGGAGACACCTAAAACATGCAGGGCAGCGGCCCTCCAGGACTGGAATTGAATAGACCTGCACTAGACCATCCTGTCTCCAACATCCCGCGACACTGCACCTTCACCACACCCAAAACCCCTTTCAAACCCCACCCCCTTAATTTGGAGAAAAAAAACACAAAAAAAAAACAGAAAGGTATGCTACTGTTTTATTTTAGATTGAAGGACTATAGCCTAGATATCCAATAAAATTGCTAATGTCAGAATGGGCGTGTTATGTACAATTCGAATATTGTATAAAATTCTTCATATTACTTATATTTTCAGCCAATTTTAGTTTATAATGCCTACTGTAGCCTATAGCTAAATTCAGTTTAATTAACATTCTAATCGTTCAATTAACCTTTTCACTGAACCCAGAGCCATAGAAATAACAATATTTTGTCTTTTGTTTGGTGAAGTAATATGATTATTCATACTGACAATGTGTCACTTAGTGTGTACATTAGCATGACTTGTTGAGACCTTTAAAAATATACTATTTCCAGTATAATTTTGATAAATGGCAACTAAAGTTTAAACATGGTTGAAGACTGTCACCAATGCAGTAATTAAGTACCTCACCTGGGCCCTCATTCATCAATGTTACGTAGAAAAGCTTCTAAATTCACTCATAGGAGAAACATTTGTTTGCAACTTTACAATTAAAGTGGTGTTCATCAATCCTTCGTATGCTTGATTTACAATCGTTCGTATGCTTGATTTACGCACGTCTGTAAGTAGTTTCACTTGACGAATCAGACATGTTCTAGTGTTGTGTGAGTATTGTGAAGCCTTATTTACATAAATGACCATTTATGGTCACAAACCTTCCCTTTAAAGCTCTAAGAAATGTCACATGTATATCTGCTAACATGGATAAACAAAAGAAGATAAAGAACATTTGGCATGCAGAAATAGAAATTTTGATCAACACACTGGAACTGAGTAAGAGGGCAAGGAGGGAGATATTTGCTACAATGTTTTATTTGCCCAGCAACATTCAGATTCATTAAGTTTAAATCTCATAAAGCATTTTAGGGTGCAGTTATACTTTCAATGTATTATTCTGGTAATATTATCATGCCTTCTGACCACTGCCATTGCCATATATCAGGTCTAGCAGTATCAAGAGATTTAGTAAGACTGGATGTTGATAGTTTAACTTTATTTGGTCAACAGGTTACTTCTTAGGTTAAGTAGGTTACTTTTTAAATGTAATCTGTTACAATTATTAGTTACCAGACTAAATGTATAATCAGTAACATCATTTTTTGATTATCTAAATGTAGTAAAATAATCTGATTACTTTCCATTACTTTTAGATTACTTCATGCCTAAACACTGGTGTTTTAAATGCCATCCAAAGCCATTTACTGCGTTGGCGGGGCCAAATCTTTCTATTTTTGTGACTGTTTATGTTGCTCAGGGAACATTTAAATTGTTGACGTTAACAAAAGGTTAATAACAGAATTGTTTTATGCATTTTTCTTCTGCAAACTTCGCAAGTAGTCCTAGAAGTAATCATCACATTTTGTAAAATACCTCCAAACTGATTCCACTATTTTATCTGTAACTAATGGATTACACTGTTTTTTTTTCTAGTTACAAGTAACTGATTACATGTGATCAGTTACTTCCCAACCCTGTTGGTCAGTTGTGCACCGATACCACATCTTTTTCCTATGTGATACGTGAATTATCTTATTTTGAAAGGCATTGCCAAATGTTTGCCTTCTGGACTGATGATGCCAGATGTTTGCTCCAGGAAACCCTTGCTCCAGTGTACAGAGTGTCAAGACAGAGTGTCATCACTGAGGAAGTTCCAGACCACATGCAGAATGTTTTTGACCACACTGTAGGTATGGTCAAAAACAGGGCTATTACATTTAAATTTAACTGGGCCAGATTTTAACAATGAAAAACAATAGGTGGGCCACATATTTTTGGCAATTATTTCTTGTGAGCGTGAGACACCGAGAGCATCCACCCTGCAGCTTGGTTAATGTTCAATGCGTCAAGTCAATGCCAAAAGGTTTTCTATAGAATTATAGGATGCAGCTAATCCCAAATCTCTCTGGCCAATGGGCTTTTGCACAACGAAATAGCAGTCACACCCATATGCGTCCCATTTGCAATGCAGTGTTCTACAACTGAAATTAGTTAGTTGTTTGTTTGTTAGACAAAGTACAGACAAAAACAAAAAGACTATTGGCACCAAATTCCAGGTATTCCTACCGGTATGGGTTCAAATGGGCTAGTACCATACCCAACCATTATCACAATATCATATTTACATATTTGTTTATTGTACTGCTCAGAGGGATGTTGTTGCACAGCTGTGCAATGACAATAAAAGCTATTTGCATTTTTTTAAAGTGCAGAGGTACAGTAGCTGTAACCATGTAATGCATTTTTGTGTCTGTACTTTCAAAGGCAATATAAACATAAGGTGAGTTAATGGTTAGACTCTAATAAACTATGTTTGCTCCAACTGTTAGAAAAAAGTTACATGAAGGAATTTGGCCAAACTGTAGTTGCAATACAATATATTTCAGAAGACCTACATGTGTTTATTGTAGGCTATATATGCATTGTTGATTGTGCCCCAGTCATTTTGTCTTGCCTTTTCCAACATTTTCAAAATAGCTGGTTAGCCAGGCAAAAAGTAGTATTTTGGTGGAATAAACCTTTGAAACTATTAAGTTCTTTGAAAGAAAATAGTGTTGGGAGGAATAAACCTTTAAAACTGTTGTGTAATTGGACAAAAAGTAATGTAAATATGCTCCTGAAATTGCACCCTCTACAGCAGAAACATCATCCTATTCACTAGGTTGCAAAAAAACATGGGGTCCTAGAATTGCGGTAACTACTAGGATTGCTACTCTGAGAATGCAGCCTCCCGTAGGCTATTGCAGCAGCTACACACTATTGGATCCCCATAGACTCCAATGTTAAAATGTCCGACTTTTCAGCAAAAATAAATGTTTACAGCCTGGTTAAAAAAAAAATTACGGTTTTGGTATCATACCATTTCATGACTCAACACATTCTATATAATTTCCAAATTTCTATGATAAAAATAAAAATTAAAATCAAGGCCATTTCAAATACATTTATTTCTTACAAGAGTATATAAACCCAGCTCCAACACCCGGCTTATATAATAACCCATCCAGACTCTTCAAATATTTACAAAGGGTAGAAAATAACGCTTAGAAATAAATTAAATCTGTGGTCCCTGGTGAACATCACAGTCTGGTGTGTGTCTCTCACTCGCTCGCTCACACGTTAGTAGGGCCTACAACATATGTGCGAAATCTCTATAAAAGCAGAAATAGCAAAACATCTCGGTGCAAGACAAGCAGAGGAGTGAGACACTTTCCCATCACAGTGAGAAACTCTAACACGGAAACATCTGCTGAAACTAAACAAACACGTGATTGAGAACATGATATCATGGGGCTATGGGATAGTGTCCATAATCATTATTGCTAGATGAAAATTGATTCTCATTTTGGTTAAGCGAACATAATATTTTCATCACTTAAATGGAGACGCTCTTATTTATAGCTTATATCTTGTTAATATGGGCTTGATAAGTCTTGCATGATAAAACAGCTATTGAAAGAAGAGCAGGTTACTCGGCAAACACTGACATCTGTTTGCTTCAGAGGACCAAAAAAAACAAAAAACCGTGACAATAAAAATAAAATAAAAATAATGTGCAGAGTAAAACACGTCAGTTTACAATTTTGTGTTCATTTAAAATGTCAATTAATTGCATTTTAACGGTCTTACAAAGTGAGTAGCAAATCTAATTTATGCAAACACAAGGGTTGCATTGCACTTTCTTGGACCCTGATAGGACAGTAAACATTTGTTTCAGGGAGAACAGTATTACAGTGCAAAAAGCATATCGAAATATCGTATGGCTTTACTGACACAAAACATAATAGCAGATGCAGCCTTGTAAAAGTTATTTTTTCCCGTTCAACTGTCCCATTTGTGAGCCAGAAGAAAGCCGGATGGTGGCAGGCACTTGCAACACTTTCTGACTGTGTTCCAGTCGAGCAGACCTCTGACTGGCTGTCTTTTGTGTTTTGTGTATTGACCGCGTACACTACACACACACCCATACACCCACCCCAGGGCGGGGTGCACCTTTTAAAAGCTCACCGCATATCCATACACCTGACATGTCCGTTTCCTTGGAGACGTGTCCACATTTTTAACAGTTTCCTAGAAGAATAGGAGAGAGAGAAAATAAATAAATAGGAACAACACCTTTAAATACCACGTATACCATACAGTAGAACTCTGACTATTGGTTCTTCTTAACTTGCTTTATAGTACATTTATAGAGTGACTTGGTCAGCTATTGCAAGCTAATTGTAAGCTAACACATGTTTTGTCAAATTCAACAAATATCTCCTCGCATTTCGCTAGTTTACCGTGTTGAAAAAAAATCATCAGATACTTGTACACAGCCCTGGCTCCGTAGATAGGAACACACACAAAGTGGCCAACACTGCTCACAACAACAAATCTGTAGTACTACCAGAGTACTATGCTTTGCTTCACAATGCATTTCAATGTGTGATGCGGCGCCGCTGAGGGATATTGTTTTGATTTGAGCTCAAAGTTAGCAAGCGTTCTCGATGATGACTAACCCTTCCACAATGAACTGTATTTGTATAGCATCTTTCATACAAGAATTGCAGCTCAACGTTGAGGGTTAAATAAGAGTTCAATCTTCAATACTACAAATAAAAATGCAGTAATTAAACCTGATTTATACGATGGACCAGAGCAGTGTACTCAAGATCTTATAACTTTGGCAACTAGGCCTACACCCACCCTCGTCGTCGGAGTCGAAGCCGAAGAGGTCAGAGCACTTCTTGAGCAACAGGTGTGTCCGCAGCTCATCCGCACCACCGAAAGACGCGAAGCAGCTAGCGCACCGCTGCCTATGCGTCGCCGTGGCGACAGGCCTCTGCCTGGGGAGGAGCTGGGCATGGGTCGGAGGAGGAGGGGGGGAGGAGGAGGAGCCGCAGAATGCGGCCATCTCCTTCCTCTTCTTCGGCATGGTGGTGTGCTGCTCGTCAAGGTAGGTCGTGGGCGGCGGGCGGATGTACGGACGGTAGGCGCGGTGGCCCACGTGAGGCCACACCGGCAGCACCGGAGGCTGTCTGGCCGCGGCAGCGGCGTGGCCGTTGCTGGACGTCGTCGAGACGCGTTGCTGGAAACACGTTTTGTCCTTCCCCTCTACATCTTGGCCCGCTAGGCTCTTCGGAACCTCCGCGACCGGCTGGACCGGAGCTGAGGTTTCACACCGCGGGTCACCTCCTAAGGCAGACGGGACGCTCGGAGGCGGGCTCAGACGTTTCTTCTTGGCAGGCTTCACGTTGTTCGCTGTCGCCTTTGCAGGCTTCGGCCTCTTCTTCACCTCGGCTGAAACTGAAGCAGCGTCTTTAGGCCGGCTAGGTTTCCTCACAGATTTTATCTTTGCGTTCTTTGCATCGGTAGCAGACTGCTTGGCCTTTTCTTTAGGAAGGGAAGCTTTGCTTGTACATTTTTTCTTTGCCATTTTTGCTTCTGCTTTGGAATTGTCAACTCTCGGTCTCTTCTTGGCCTTGGACGGTTTCAAGAGGGACGTTTGCATGTCTTTTGGAGGGCAATCTTTGTCCTTACACTTTTTCTTTGTGGTCTTATCGTGCACAGATGTTAGCGTGTTTTCGTCGTTAGGAAGACTGCAGTTGTCAGTGACATTCAATCCCTTTATGTCAGCCTCTACTATAGACAGGGGAGTTTCTTCCGTGATGGCGTCAGATGGAGAGGCTGTGACCTTTGAACTATCAAATGCTACCAACGGCAAGGGGATACTATTTGAGTGTTCCTCCACAGACTTGGGCGTTAACGGATTTTCAGTTGAAATAGCTGGGTTACAGGTAGCAGTCATTTCGACTGCATCTTGGGCTAAAATCTCGTCAGTATTTTCTCTGTTCTTTTGCAACGGTTCACTCGTATTGGACATTGGTGAGATTATTTTAGGAGTAACTGTGGGAATGGGAGGAGAGAGGAGAGTTTCTTGATCCTTGGGTTGATCAGCATTTTCAGCCTTTGCAGCAGCTTTCTGAGTTGCTGCTGGTGTCTTATGACAAGCTCTTTTAATCAACCTTGTTGATTTGGTAGCATGATGGCTCCTCTTATCACAGTTTTCCTTCACTTTTACCTGCCTGTCCTTCAACCTGGTCCTCACTTTGCTGTTGGACACCGCGGGAGAAGAGACATTTGCACTTGCGTGATTGTGTGTTGTTGCATTATTCTTAGTCAGTTGTCCTTTTTTAAAGTTCTGCTGAAACACCTTTGTAGGGGAATCCTTGCTAGAGAGGTTTCTCATGAATCTTGAAAGCGCAGCAAATGTAGTTCTAACTTTGGACTGTGTCTCCAGCAATGTGGAGTCAGTGTTGGGGGGAGAAGTCTCATCGTTTGCCACTGGTGGGTTGTCCAGAGCCTGACTGCTCAACACACAGCTGGCGTTATCATGTTTTGGGTCCCTCCCAGAGCCGTCGGGGTGCAAAGGCGTAGAATTTTGACCGCGCACCTTCCCGCCGACTTCCTGATCCGGTCTGATCTCGACAGGCGGCCGATCTTTGCGGCGCTTGTCGTCTGGCGCGGGGGGGGTAGTTTTCGGGGGAGTTCTTGACGGTTTGGAAGCATAGTGTTCGCGTTCGTGAAGATTCAGTGCCCAGAGGCAGATAAAGAGCCGACGGCACCCGGGGACACAACACACCGCCTGCAGAGGGCTGTGTTGTCTCCTGGTGTGACGCCTCATCTCCAGCCCCGTTTTGAAGCGCGCGCCACAACCCCGATGGAGGCAGGGGTGTCTGGGTGCGAGCCTGTGCCCTTCAACGTGATGCTGGTAGTGCTGGAAGCTCCACGTCACCCTCATGCACACGCCACACCGGCCATTCCCCACATCGTATGCGAGATGGAGGGGTTCGGCGTCGCCGTAGTGATGATCCAGCGCATGGTAAAGGAGGCTGACGCGGTTCCGGGACAGGTCCGCATTCCAAGAGCAGCCACCCACGGGACAGGAAACTCTCTCTGTCTCCAGGGGAGCGCCGGCGGCGGAGACGTCCTCCTGCGTTGCCGTTTCGTTCTCCTCTGAAGGAGAGCGAATGCCCCCTCTTCTACCTTTGGTAGACGAGAGCTCTGCCACGGCTTTGTCAACTTCCTTTAATCTGACGGTGTCTTGGTTACTAACATGCTTATCTTGTAGAGGTTTACCAGTGTCCTTTAATCTTACTCTTTGCATGGTATCTACATCTTTATGTTGCGATGCTTTACCATCATCCTTTACTTTCTGCTTATTTACATCTTTATGTAGCAACGATTTTCCAGCATCCTTTACCTTCTGCTTGGTATCTACATCTTTATGTTGCGATGATTTACCATCATCCTTTACTTTCTGCTTATCTACATCTTTATGTTGCGATGGTTTACCATCATCCTTTACCTTCTGCCTGGTAGCTAAATGTTTATGCTGTGATGATTTACCATCATCCTTCACCTTCAGCTTTTTGGCTACATCTTTATGTCGCGAAGGTTTACCATCGTCCTTAACTTTCTGCTTGGTAACTACATCTTTATGTTGCGATGATTTATCATCGACATCCTTTACCTTCAGCTTCTTGGCTACATCTTTATGTTGCAATGATTTACCAACGTCCTTTAATCTCAAATTCTGCCTGGTATCTACATCTTTATGTTGCGATGGTTTACCATCATCTTTTACCTTCTGCTTGGAAGCTACATCTATTTGTTGTGATGTTGTACCAATGTCCTTTAATCTTACTTTTTGCTTAGTATCTGCATCATAATGTTGCCATGATTTACCAACATCCTTTACCTTCTGCTTGGTATCTAAATTTTTATTTTGAGATGATTTACCATCATCCTTTAATCTCACTTTCTCTTTAGGATCTCCATCTTTATGTTGTGGGGGTTTAACATATTCCTTCACTCTTGCATTCCTCTTAGTATCTGCATGCTTCTCTTGACGTCTACCCACATGCCCGTTTACTTTGTGACTAGGCGTTTTGGACTCCGACACATTCTTTCCATTTCTGCCCAAAGCCGGCTCTTCCGCTAGCTTACTACTAGACCGGAGTGCCCTACTATCAGCGGTGACTGACTCTGAAGGTTTTGGAGGCTCTGGGCTGAGAGATTTCCTAGGTCTTCCTCTACGACGTGCAGGGGATGGACTTCTGGTCTCGGGCGTGTCCGATTTCTTCACGCCGGCTGCCTCGGCCTTATGGCTTTCTTGCGTTGGTTCTTTGCGTTTCTTCAGCTTTTCTATGTGCTCCGACAGGTGCATCATGGCGAGAATGTTGTCTTTGAAACGCGTCCCGCAGAACATGCACTGGTCATTGCGATAATGGAACATTGCATGCGCTACCAAATACTTCCCTTTGAAGGCTTTGTTACAGATGGTGCAGCGGCACTCCAAATGAGATTCCTCTGGCTCCTGTGGAACATCTCCCGGCACGGTGTCTGCGGAGGCTTCGAGAGCCACATCCCGGATGTGTCCGTCCCCTTGGTCGCCTGGCGCTACCACGGGAACCTGTTGCGTCGTCGCAGGGCCGTGCGAGGTAGAGAGTGTTTCACAGGGACAGATGGGTTTGTGCTTTGGACTCGCGTCCTCTTTGGACACCCCTGTGTCGGGAAGCAACGGCTCCGACGTAAGTTCAGTGACCTCTTCTGTCTTCAGTGTCGAAGCGCATTCATCTTCTTCACCGTGTAGCTCCTTAGGTGCAAAGCTGTCCTCAGACATCTCTACTGGGGCAAAACTGTTTTCTCCAAAGTTAGGGTCTGCTAAGACTGCATCTGCAGGGTCTGGTTTGAGAGGGTGTGTGTGCAGTTCCCCATCACTCGCTACTAGACTAGAGTCTTCCGGGAGGGTCAAGTTTAAAACATTAGTAATTTCTCTGGCATTTGTATTTTGAAAGTCAGTTTTGGCATCATTGTCTTGTTCACAAGCTGTGGAAAGAGGAAAAAGAGAATTTTCCTCAAAATGTCCGTTGGCAAAAACGCTCTGTGCTGTGGGAACGTCCTTGCTGGTACCACCCGGCACCTCTGACACAACCTCGTCTACAGCCGTGAGGTCTACAGCTGAGGTTTTGGGGCTCCTGTTCTCAGCTGCCACCACACAAGCTCCATCCACGGTTGAGTTTTGAGAGACTGCTGGAGCCCGTAATGCCTCATCTGTGGAGGATTCAGATTGAGAAATTACACCAGTAATGAGGGTATCGGATACTCTTACTTCGGCTGTCGTTTGTGAGGCAATGGTAACTTTCATTTCCACAACAGGCGTGTCACAACATTGTTGCCCCGGCGACTGCTTAGGTGGCCCACCCAGCCCAGAGGAGCGCGTGATGGTCGAGACCGAGGCCGGGATGATTGCTTCGGCGCCTTTCCCCCTCCGTCGTCTGGCATAGGGGTGCAACTGCGACACAAAGGCGTTGGTGTCTCGCGCCCTCAGAATCACCTCTTTGCCGTGCGCGGCTTTGGCGGGCTGCGCAGCGACGGGTACGCACACCGTAGGTTTGTACAGAAGCACCTGGGGGAAGCCTCTCTTTCTAGCGCAACTGTCCTCCGTAAAGGTACCGGCGAGTTCATTGTCCGGTTGCGAGAGCTCGAGGATTACCTGCGTGGGACTGGCTGGTCTAAGACAATCGGCAGAAACGCTTTTCCGATGACTGGTTCCATTCTCCTTTACCGTTAAATGACAGTTCACCGGGGCTTTGCGTTTCGCGACGTGTTTGATTGGACCGGACCCCGGTCCCCTGACAGCCGGGGCCTGACGCTGCCTCCAATGTCGACGCTCGTCGTGCTTCACCCTCTCCCTTTTGACCCTCGTGGGGACACCGTTCTCCTCCAGCGTCCCCGAGTCTTCCAGGAGCCACCGGGGCTGTCTGATCTGCCGTTTCTCCGGGACTTTCTCTGACAGCCGCGTAGCGCGCCTGTGCTCCGCAGAGCCAAACTGCGAGGCAAACCTCCGCTGCGGCTTGTCGAGCTGCCAAAAGGAACGCCTGAAAGACTCGCAGGGCGACTCCTCCATGCGTCTCGTGCCCCGGCTGCCTTTTTTCATCTTCGTCATCTTCTTCTTTGTCTTCACCACGTGGTTAGCGGGAGGCCGCATCGTATCCGGGGACCTCTTGTGTCTTTTGGCCACCGTGTGATTTATGTCCTCGTTTAGCTGCCGTTTCTTGGTCAGCGGCCCGCACGTTGCCGCGGGTTCCGTCTGATGGCCGGTGGGGCGGCTGATGCAACGGAGAGGGGCTTCTTTGGCACAGTAGCTGGGCAGCCACGTCTCCTCCACAATCTCCTCCAGGGCGGCGCTCAGCAGCTTGTCGCTCAGCAGCTTGTCGATCAGCACCTGGTCGCTTAGCAGCTGCAGGCAGTTGCTCCGCAGGGCCGCCATGTTCCAGAACTCCGGGTCAAAGCACATGCCCTTCTTCAGGACCTGAGTGCAAACACGGCATAGGAAAACTAGATATTAGTATGTGTGTGTGTGTGGTAACCTATAGATACATACTATAGATGTACAGTATGTATGCAGTAACTATTATAAAGTGTATAGTAATTCAATGTTTTTCAACCACTGTGCCGCGGTACACTAGTGTGCCGTGAGAGATCGACGGGTGTGCTGTGGGAAATTTTCTTTAAATATGCTGTATTAGGCTACAATGCATCATATAGTAATTATTTTGTTTGGTGGTGTGCCGCTCGATTTTTTCAAGAAAAAAAAAAAGTGCCGTGGCTCAAAAAGGTTGAAAAACCCTGTAGTAATTTATACATAAATACATCTATGCATGTATGTTACCTTAAAGATACATATGCAACTAAACTAAATAAGCGAAGAGAAATTACATGCAAAAAGTCAAATATAATAAAGTAATGAATAATAATAAATATGAACATTTTGAAAACACAAATAAATAAAACCCAGTGCATCTAAAGGACACTGCAAGCTCCTCGGTATCAACCGCTATCGTGTTCGTCGGCACCCCCTACCTGCAGGATGTCGAAGCGCACGTGGTTGCCGATGGCGGCACCCTCTGCGCTATACTCCTGGTCGGGCCGTGCGTACAGCAGTAGCACCGTGCGGCAAGCATCCGCCGTGCGCTCCTGGAAGAACACGAGGAGCGCGCACACCCGGCACACCTCCAGGTCGCCCGGCAACAGGCCGCCAATGGCCTTGTAGAGCAGGGACCGTGTGGGGCTGTCGCACGGCAACCCCGACTGCAGGGCGCTGGTACAGAGCTCCACACAGAACTGGATACCCTCCGCGGCTACCTGCGCACACATATACACACACACACACACACACGCACCACTTAAAGGGAGTATATACGATTTTGTTATCATTAAAGGTGCCCTTAATAACAAGTACTTATATATCACATCACCCTACATATGTGTTAAACATTAAGGTGCCCTACATAAGATAATGTATGTCAAACATTAAAGGTGCCCTATGTACAATATGTTAAACATTAAAAGGCGTCTAATATATGATATTACAAACATTAAATTGTGTCCTATATGCAGTATGATATGTTAAACATAAAATGTGCCGTACATTAGATATGTTAAACATTAAAAGGCGTCTAATATATGATATTACAAACATTAAATGGTGTCCTATATGCAGTACGATATGTTAAACATAAAATGTGCCATACATTAGATATGTTAAACATTAAAATTGCCCTACATATATTAAAGTAAGAGGGCTATGCGTATCAGCAGAGAAAAGTATAGGAGGGGTGCTCAACAATGACATAAATCTCATTAAAAAAATGTTAGTTGTTCTTTTATGAGTTGATACCGGCCTGATATTTTGAGTGCTCCAGCGACTCCTTGCTCAAGTGGCAAGTACTTATTTATCACATTGCCCTACATATGTGTTAAACATTAAGGTGCCCTACATAAGATAATGTATGTTAAGCATTAAAAGGTGCCCTGTGTACGATGATTGTAAACATTAAATGTGTCCTATATACAGTAGAATATATTAAACATTAAAAGCACCCTATATACAATATGTCAAACATTAAAGGTGCCCTACATATGATATGTTAAACATCAAGGTGTCCTATTTAAGATATATCAAACATTAAAAGTGCCTATATATGATATTTAATTTAGATATCTAGTGCTTAAACATTCAATTCCATTCACTGAATGTTATTTAGGCTAGCAATGCTGCCGTTACGAGGCATCAAGACTCGCTCAACAAAGTCTCGTCTTTTCTCCGTCTTGGTACCACAGTGGTAGAACGAGCTTTCAGCAACAGTCAGAACTGCGGAAACACTATACATCTTCCGCAAGAGACTCAAGACACATCTCTTCACAATCCACCTTGGTACCTTGACCAGCGACCTCACCACCTCTTAGCACTCTCTCCTATCTAAGAGTGTCATCTCTGAATCCCCTTGTTTACTTCTCATGCTCTTAAGTCTTACAAATTTCTTTTTTTTAAATAAAATAAAAAAAATAGTATGAACTTTATTAGCTAGGCCATTACCTATTGCACTTTATGTGGTTGATTAAGTGGTAAAAGGTATAATGACGTTATGCTGTATTTGTTCTATTTATAATATTGTTTGCTTATAATTGCTGGTATATGACCTGTCAAAATTCCGTAAATGTAAATTTACTGTTTTGATGGTACTGAATCTCAATCCTGCCCACACAGGCATCAACAATTACACAGAGATCTTTGATAAATGACTTGACTAACAATACACTGAAGTGTGCATCTTCAGGTCTCACCTCTCCCAGGATGACTCTGATGAAGGGAAAGACGCAGCTGATGTTGGTGGCGGAGCGCAGAAGTTGTCCACACTCATCCAGCAGCGCCTGTTTAGAGGTGTCCAATCGCCTGTGCAGTTTGCTCCAGATGAAAACCAGGTCCCTGTGGACGGGGAGGGGGGGGGGTCAAATATAGGTTGGCAACTGCTTGTAAACAGTTCCCAACTGCCACTGAAAAGGTCACAATGTAAAGGGCTTTTCACACGGGAAGCGGGACCCGCTGGTCCCGTTTGAATTAATTTTCAATGAGAAGCAGGCAGGCTAGGCGAAGCGGTCGGGTTGGGAGGCGGAACAATGGGCGAGCGCAGTCCCGAAAACTTTGCCGCTTGTGTGCACGGATCGAGAACACGCCCGCCCGCCTCAGAGATACAATATATTAAACTTCTGAGCTGGCAGCGCAGCGAGACACAGATTTCCTTTCTTGACTTGTAGGAATGTAAGCTAGCAAGCAGCATACAGCCGAACCAACTGACAGGAGTGTCAACAAATTGTAAAAGTTTTAATTTCACAAACTTTAACTGTACACACAAGACAGAAAAAGGGCGAAATACACTGACAGTGTTTATTGGACATAGCCTACAGTTGGTATTAAAACGATATATGAAAATGCACCAATGACACTAGGATATATTATATATTCACCACATATTTTGTCTTAATTCATTTTAAATAGGCTAGGTTTATTTAGAGACTGTTAATAAATATATATTTTGGTTCATCTACGTGGTTTGTTTACTGTTCTGTTCTTATGGTTACATCAAAACGAGATGCATCGCTTCCATGACTCTGGGCAGATGATTTTGCTTTTCACATGAGAGTTGGGCAGGAGGGTGCGGGACGGAGAGCGGGATGCCGCTTCCCGTGTGAAAAGCCCTGAAATCTGTCATCTACAGTTAAATATTAAACCCCCTGAACATTTAAAAGGATTTACTAATGAAAGTTATTTCATTATCAGTTGAGTGATACATGAAATAAAAGAAAAAAAAAAAATATATATAAAAAAATAAACACCTTCATGGGTGGGGTATATATATGCATCATAGCTGAAGCAAAATAAGGATGATCATTCAGTTACCAAAGTCTTTACTATGTTGTCCACTTTAGGCCATTAAAATATATTATTATATAGGGGTTGAAATATTCTGTTATTGCTATATTAACAAAATATCCAGTAAGAAAATACATCTCTGATAAATATCTTATATTTCACCATTGCTGTTGCTCTTGAACTGAACAAACTGACAAATTGCTTCACGTTTACACCGGCACTAGGAAGCCCAGTGTACCTGACTTGTCATGTAATATGCGCTTCAAGCGGGTCAATGTGGACAGAGACAAGATGTTATACAGAGCTAAAA
Organism: Typhlichthys eigenmanni; assembly: GCA_027564635.1. NCBI lineage: Eukaryota > Metazoa > Chordata > Actinopteri > Percopsiformes > Amblyopsidae > Typhlichthys > Typhlichthys eigenmanni. Next base: position 1,585,925 of record JAODUK010000012.1, on the reverse strand, counting down.
CACTTGTCTGGGTGGAGATCCTTTTAGTTTTAATATCCCGCTGTAAAACAAAAACGCATTAATGTTGATGTAGCATAAAGCCCCGGACACACTGCAAATGACTAGCAGCGATGTAGCGACGAGTTGACAATTGAAAGGCAGTGAGACGTAAACGACTTGAAGCGACGACAGGCGAAGTATCGGTCGGCCACGGGTACAGAGTTAAACTAGTCTCAACTTCAGGCGACGTGATTGAGGCAGAATGGCATGTCAAAGCTCTACACACACACACGACTGCAGTGTGGCACACATCACTTGCGCACATACAGTAGCATACTTCATAACATAGCCTGTCTCCTATTGCCGCGCTCCCCCGCCCGCCATGTAGCTTCTGATCGGTTTTACTACGAGGTCAAACACATGCTGTGTTTTCTCTGTAACTTTCCATTCTGTCCAAACCTTGCATCTTAGACTGTTCTCTTTTAAGCAATAACACACACACTATAATATCACACACAGCCATTATAATATCTAATATATATCTAAAATAGAATAGCACAATTTTCTACACTAAGGGAGATATGGATACCGTTGACTGACAGATTGACTTAAACAATTTGAGAGGGGAAAGATACGAGAGGGATACCTAGGCAACCAGAGCCTGGAATGTAAACAAGCAGACAATTTTCTGCTACAAATCGACGGCGACAAGCGGATCGCTGTGTCCAGGGCTTAAAGGCAGGGTCAGGCATTCTTGCTAACTGCGAGCTCAAATCAAAACAGTTTAGCGCCGCGGCGCCGACTCACACATCAAAATGCAGTGTGTGTATGAAGCAGTGTGTAGTGCTACAGCTTTGTTGATACGAGCGGCGTTTACCACTTTGTTTATGTTCCTATTAACAGAGCCAGGGCTGTGTAAAAGTATATGATTATTTTTCCAACACACAGAACGATAAGCTAGTGAAACGCAAGGAGATTCTTGTTGAATTTTAGAAAAAAGCGTATTAGCTTACATTTAGCTTGCAATAGCTGACTTTAACTTTAAGTGGCCTGTCTCCTCTATATATAGTCTGGCTCTATTCTCCCTGGTAACCACAACAACGGTCCACTCACCACAGGTGGCGCATGTCTCCGCGGAGGAGCTGCTGAGAGAGGAAGGCCCGGGTGAGGGACAGCAGCAGCTCGTCCCCCTCCTGGTCGTCCAGGCTGCAGATTATCTTCACAGCCTCCTTGCCCCCGAGTGTGGCCGCCTGAAGGGACAGCAAAGATATCTGAATAACAACAACTGTAATGCATTTCAATGGAAGCAAAAATGCCACATCTAGCTAACAGCCACTGCAAGCTAACAGCGATGTCACATCTAGCTAACAGCCATGGAGGCTGCTGTGGAGGCTGACGTAGGCAGCGCCCAGACAGCTACATCTAATATGAAATGCAGTCAATTGACCTCAAAACAGTTTGCTGCAGAAATATCGTTGTGGCCTCAGATTGATCGTAGGTATTTGAGAATTTATGTTATATACTCAAAAATACCCATTAACGCCCCCAGAGAGAAATGTGCAATAGTATAGTGAAATCAGTGAACCTCAAGGGATGGGTTAAATGCAGAGGATAAATATCGCAACATGTATGTGTATGTGACAATAAAAACCCCTTTGACCTTTCTTGACTTGCATGGGACACTGGATTGTTCTGGTCTGCATGAAGGGTGAAAAGTCCACCCCCCCCCCCAGCTAGCCAACAGCCACAGCAATCTTACAGCCACCGCAAGCTAACACCAACGCCGCAGCTAGCTAATAGCCACAGCACAGCTAGCCAACAGCCACGGCTAGCTAACAGCAACGCCACAGCTATCATACAGCCACCGCAAGCTAACACCAACACCACAGCTAGCTAACAGCCACAGCTAGCTTACAGCCACAGCTAGCTTACAGCCACCGCAAGCTAACAGCCACCGCAAGCTAACAGCGACACCACAGCTAGCTAACAGCCACAGCTATTTAACAGTGACACCACAGCAAGCTAACAGCCACAGCTAGCTAACAGTGACATCACAGCTAGCCAACAACCACAGCTGGCTAGCTGAGACGCTTGTCACACGGTTGGGCACCGTGAAAAAGAACAACGCCACCTCCCACCTCTGTGTTCAGCTGCTGGAGCCGGGAGCCCTTGTAGAGACAGGTGAGGTAGGCCTGCAGGAAGAACAGGTGCTGGCCCGCAATGGGGTGCCGCGCACAGCGCCCCGCCAGCGCCGTGGCCTCAGCCAGCCGCTGGCACATCAGCAGGTAGTGCACTCGCAGCTCCAGGAACACGGGCAGCTCGGAGCCAATCAGGTCGTCCACTGTAGGAGGAAGGGTGGGGGTTAGGGGGATAAGGGGGAAGACACAGGTGTGCTTTCAGTGGACCACAAACATAACCTGACACGCCAGATGGACTGTTAGACACACGTCCATCTGGGAAGCCGTCCTTTGAAACCATATTAAAAAGGACAGACGCACATTACTGTGTGCGTGTGTGTGTGCGTGCGCGTTTTGTGTTGGTCACTGGTGAGACATTGGTGCTCTAGTTTGACATCTAGTGGCAGAAAATGACACACTTTGGTCTGGTTTCACAGACATTGCATGAGCCTAGTCCTAGACCAAGAACTTTTTTTAATACTCATTTAACTTTTGCTGGACCGTACGTAGCGGGACATATGAGCAAATGTCGCTGACCGACCGACCGACCTTGTTAAATAGCAAACCCCAATTTCCACCGGGTGCGGCTCTGTCACGGAGCTCTTTTCAATGCAAGCGAACCACCAAAGCGTCCTAGAAGCGTCCCAGGACGTCTGTACTCAGCTCCGCTAAAAATAGGCGGCAGTTCTATTTTTTGACGGAGTCGCTTCTGGGACGCTTCTGAAAGCGACCAACTGCCAATCAGACAGAACTCATAATTTCAGTTCAGTTCATTGCTATGGAACCTCAGCGAAAACACAACCAGACGCTCCACTTCTGACACACTGCCACGACGGAACAGAGACGGTGGAAAGTGGTGTTAATGCACCATGTAGACAGCAGGTGGCAGCAGTGGACCATGTGCATTCTCCCCCACAGCAACAGAGTAATTGGCAGGGTTCTGCAACCTTTACTATCAAAAGAGTAATTTGTGCCCAAAATCCTTTATATTTATCTGTTTGGAGCCACAGAAAATATACTTACCTTTCAATCAATTATAGATAGATATATAAATACGTTATTTATATTATAGTTAGCCTATCAACATTTCTAATACACCTAAATGATAATTAATTCACGTTGTTCCCACGTAGAAGTGATTTTTAACTGGAGGGGACAGTTAAACGTTAGTGGGGTGCACTTCATTGCCAATCACTGGTGACATGAAAACAGAATATACTAAATACTACCCTAATACCCAGCTACTGTGCACTCACAATCTCAGTTCTATATGATTGTCAAAGCCACCGGGAGCCACTGTAGAGGGACTCAGGATCCGCAGGTTGCAGACCTATGGTGTATGGACCCGCTGAAGTAGGCGTGCCTAGTTCATACTTGTTACTTTAGCCTTGGACTAGGCTTAATCCGTGCATGTGGAACTGGCCTTTAAAGCACCTAAAGACCTAATCACCTTCATCCTGAGGTGAGGTGGACTCTGAGAGGGCAGCCTGCCACACGGGGCTGACCCAGGGGCCACCATCTAGAATCAGCTCTTTGAGCTGGAGCATATGGACGTTCTGGTGGCGTGCCAAGGCCGAGTGACATTCCTGAGAAAGAGAGAGAATGGGGGGGGGGTAAATATTGAAACCATGTTTATTTAACATTACTTCTTGACTCTGGAAAGAAAAGTTGCATTTACTTAAATAAAATAATGAAAGTGAAACAAATGAACACCTTCAACAAATTTCACATGAAAACTTTCACCCCTGGAGGGGCAAAAGTGCGCTGGTCATTCAGAACACAAGACCAAATAAGCACTTACTCGCAAAATGTAATGTGGAAAAAAATTTGTTTTTCTCAATTACATTGCATTTGTGATCATTAGGAGCACAAAAATAATTGAAATCCCCAAAAACATGTGATTAACTGCAGCCCTACCTTGTAATACAATACCAAACAGTTGTTTGGTATTGTAAACAAATGTTTGATTTGGTGGAAAGATGAGCTCACTTTACATGTCATATACAGTGACCTGGAGAGGACAACTGGAGTTCTGCGGACGCTATACCGTAAGGTACAGTAAAGTTTAAGAAATGTAAACTAGCTAGCAAGAATGGCTAAACAAATAATACAGAACACCAGCTTATGTCATAAAGAAAAACTGATGGACGAAAAACTGATGGATGGATTGGATGGGGGACTTAACTGGTGTTTTATGTGGCCCGTCATACAATATTTTATAGAGTAAAACCCAGAGAAGTGACCAACGACCATATCTGTTGGATCTGTCTTGCATTTCAGCCTCACCTGGAATGTAACATTGAAGTCTTTCAGATGGTGCTGAAGGACGTCTTTCTGGTCAAAGAACAGCAGCAGCTCAAACACGCTCCTGAGAAGAGAGAGAGATGCATGTAGAGGTGTAGGAGGGCCTTAATTAACCACAAGTTGTTAAAACAACAGAGTACAACATTGTGACACTTTGCAAGCAGCCCTGAGAATAGGAAAAAACAACATCAATAATGCATGCACTGTCAGGACACACACACAGTCTGATTGTGAAATTCTAGGCTGATGTTTAAAATACCAATTTGGCCAATAGCCAAGGCTGATGTAAGTTAAATACACCCACAGCCAACATTTCATTTTCACAATTTGCCAGAGTCGTGTCAGTGGTTATATTTTAGTTTTATAGCACCATCTACTGGCATCTTCTCAGGACCTGCATCTGGGCAGGCAGAGTAAGAAGGGAAATAACCAACGCAATATTTAGATCAACACCGACCACTGACATCGGCGAATGTCAACTTTTCTGCAGATATGACGATGACAATCAATGAGGTGAATGTCGTCCGATGCCGATGTACGGCTGATAAATCACGTGCATCCGTGATGATATATTTATCCAGTCAGGATAGACCACTGTCCGTTTGAGCTTTGCGGCGTACCAAATACACAATGTGTGTGTGAGTGTGTGTGTGGGAGGGGGGTTTGTCAGCAAAGTGGAACAGCGAAGACACTGTTCTCCCTGGTTACATGTGCACAAACAACAACAGCAAAGTGTGTGCACGGCTACTCACAGGGCCAGGCTGCTGAGCGTATAGTGCACGTGGTCACAGTTGGAAGAGAAGGAGTCGGAGCCCCGGGCGAAGTATCGCAGAGCCACCTGCAGGACGTCCAGCTGTGGCAGCGGCTCTCGGCAGTGGCAGCTGTAGGCCTCAACCAGCTGGCAGGAGAGAGAGAGAGAGAGAGACAGAGAGAGAGAGCGCCAGGTGTCACGATATTGTGATATTGATCATGAAAACTGCAAAATCATGGGGCAGGATGGTGGAGTGGTCTGGGTGTTGGGCTCCCAGCTGGAAGGATGTGGGTTCAAACCCCGGTGTTGACCTACCAGTAAGAATCCTTGAGCAAGATGCCTAACCGTTAACTGCTCCCGGTGCATGGCAGCAATCACCATCGGTGTATGAATGTGTGTGAGACTGGGTGAATGTGAGGCAAAATACTGTAAAGCGCTATATAGATGATTCTATTTACTATATCAATATTTCTTAAACATAAGTAAAACAACATTAATGGGAAAATGCATCAAAATAAGATGCATAACATATGAAAACAACATGTTTTCAACTGCTACAACAACATTAATTCCTAGTTACTGATGAGGCATTATTTTAGGACATTAATGTTTCCTCTTCGATCTACAGTGTGTCATTGTCTACCTCATCCATACATCTTGCTTTCTGTCTAAATCAAACACACTTAAACCACACAGCCAACATACACATCTCTCCACAAAATAAACAGAATATTGCATACTCTGCAACATTTTCGATATTGCACAATGTGATATTGCGATAATGATATTGGATCAATATATTGTGGATCAGAAATACTTGAGAAGGCTTGATAACCAAGTTCCAATCAAAACAAGTTCCAATCAAAACATTCTCCCTCGGACGCTCCACCCCCCCACACATAGAAATGCATTGCAAAGCCAAAGTGCATCATTGTAAAGCTGTGTTCACCAAGTTATGTTCCTATTTACAGAGCCAGAGCTGTGTAGATGTACCGGATCTTTTGTTAACCACGCACAGAGAATGGTAAGATAGCGGAATGCAAAGTAGATATTTGGTGAATTTGACAACGGTATTAATTTACAATTTGTTTACAATAGCTAACTATTGTTGACTAATGTTAAACAGTAAAGGTTCTCTATGATATGTTAAACAGTAAAGAAGCTCTGTATGATATGTTAGCTGTGAAATTTTAAACATTTATCAGCAAACAACTATTTTCTATGTGAAGATATAGATGTAATGGCGTGACATCACAGCCCCTCTGTTCATTCTTTATTTTCATAACAGAGCTCAGAGCATGTATGCAAGTGTGTGGGGCCCACTGAGCATTTGTTTTGGTCTGAGATGTATGACATCTAGTGGCAGAATGTCAAATAAGAGTCAGTTTACACCCAATACCATACACCATAACATTCTAGTCTATTCCATTGTATTATTTCTGAGCAGTGCTAATAGTGCTATACAGCACAGTATGTGGGTTTTACACGGTCAGGAGGTATGGACTGCAGTGAATAGCAATGACAACTTTTGACCTGTGCACTGTCTGCAGTAAATTAAGTTTAGTCTACATGGAAAAACACAATGTTGTTGTTGTTGTAGGAGGTACACTTCTACAGTATATCATGTAGCCATTTATAATGTTAAATGAAAAACGCTACAATCACCTGAATAAGAACACCATCTTGGATACGATTACAGTGCATAGATTATCACTATGGTTTTAGTGATTTGATTGCAATGCAGAGATTATCACTGTGACTTCAGTGATATGATTAAAATGAATCACTGTGGCGTTTATATGAAGGCTGCATGCAGTCTACAGGCATGTGCAATGCAAGTCATGATTTGTAATCAAAGTACTTTTACATAAACCTGTTGTTACAGTCTTACTACAGGATTCACTGCTGATGACATTTATTGTTCAGATGGCTCCACTGAATACAGGCAGATAAGAGACATATTTAAGCTTAAAATAAATTATGTTATGATGGCTACGCAAAACCCAATTGGTAACAACTAAGGGTTGGCAGGCTGTACGGAATCTTAACTTTGTCACCGAGGAAAGCCAGGGAATGTTTGCTAATTAAAACACTGCATCCTTCGGCATTATAAACCTGACAACATCCAAACCATTCTCGTTATTGAAATACCAAGTTAACGTGTAACTATGGTAACCACATAATTTTTTCTCGCAGTTGAAGTGACTTGGATAGTTCAGATATAGTTCAGATATAGTGCAGCTGGGGCCACTGACATCGGTACACCGCCGTAGCTAGGTTAGCGTTAGCTTTAAATCACCCGTTTCACTGTCTGCTGCGTTTGGCTTTGCAAGGAAGTCTTCACTGCATAACAGCATAACGTCCAATTGCGTTATATTGGCGTTATAGCAATGGGAATTAACTTAACTGCATAGGTGGCCTGGAAGATGTTAGCAAGGTGCTATCGTTAGCTAGCTACCTGGCTAGCACCCAACTCATTCTGGGGGAGGGGAATTTCATGTCAGAAGCACGTATCCTCGAAAACAACCCAGTGGGCAAGGTTTGGTGCTTCTCTCTTACCTTGCAGAAGCTCGGGCAAAACGATTCGCTGTCTCTGCGAGATTCATCACTTGCATAGGCGTCCAACAAACTGTTGAAATGTTTCTCCAACCCCTCCAACTCGAGCGGACTGGCCCTTTCTTCCGCCATACTACTTGTGTATCTGAGCGCGTAGTGAGCGCTAGCACAACACACACCGAGCGCGACTGGCCCTGGGTAGGAGGGCTGGCTGGCTTGCGTGGAAAGCGAAGGCGGCGATTGGCTGGCTCGCATTTTTCCAGTGTACACCGAGTGAACGGAGGAGGGCTCCACACTCATTTGGAAAATCCCATTTCATTAGTGTGTAGACTACTGTGTTGGGACGGGCCGCGGGGAATACTCATAGGGAATCTTCAGGGGACACTCGGTACATTATTGGTCGACACTGCTTTGGCAATATGGAATACGGCCCCCGTTATATTTCAGGCCATAATAAGAAACGTTTGCTATGAAAAAAGAAAATACTACAGTAATAATAGTTTGGCTTAGCTTCTAGGTATGCATTTACTATGTTTGATTTGGTCATCTAACACATCAGTGCAGTTGCAGATATACAACAAATTAGTCTTGCATCTTTATTATTAATTATTATTTAACATCCGATAACCGTAAAATATAACCATGCAATGAATCCGCAGACTACTAATTAGCCTAACTGTAGGCTATAGGCCACAGAGAGAAATGTAAAAAGCAACTCTACAAACAAAATGGCATGAAAAACATTCCATATGCATTCAATGTCTGTACACACACACGCGCGCACGCACACACGCACACAAACCTTTTAAAGAAATAAAATATTCCTTTATATACACACGTATCTGCTCCCCCAGCCTAACCATTGTATAGTGTAAATGTTGGTTTTCTGAATCCCATCTACTGAGATTTCAGACAGGAATCACAGCAAGAAATGATTTTGCAGTTAAAACAAAGACATTCAGAGAGAAGAGGCTTCTTACAGTTGAAAAACACCTTGATCTTGTCACGCATGTGTGCCATTAAGCATAGTTAATTAAAAATTTACCCGATCTTCAGATCTGTGTTCTAACTTAAAACACCCCTTAATTAGTGCTAAGACCCCAGCCACCAGACCACCAATAGCGGCAATACACCGTCTGCCGGTCACAGTTCATCCGTGCACTCCGACATAGACCGCTCCCTCTTCTCCCGGGCGGTGACAAAGTTGAGCAAGTCGATGGCCGTCACCACACCAAACACCATCTGCTTCAGGGTGGAGGACCCGTCCGTCAGGTCTGATGGGGAGGGGGGGTGGGGGGGTGTATGTCACGTAGAGCAACACATATCAGGACTACTGATCAGACCATTATAAACGCCATAACAGTGTAAATATTCCATCATTCGAACCCATTAGAAAAATTCAGTCAGGGATTCTGGAGAATGACTGTTGACATTTCATTGAACTCTATCAAAACAAGGGGGATCCCTCAGAAGCTCCACCGCCAACCTTTCCCAGGCACATTGGTCACGCATTGCCAAGCCTGGGATAGTGTTGTGTGGTACAGGGACTTTGACAAGAATCTTACAATCATTGTTTCTGCTTTTAAATGATTTACTCCATGAGTGACAGGCAAGGGAGAAGAGACTCAAATAATAATGTGTGGCTAAGTAGATCAAGTGTGCGCCTGTGAAGAGCACGTTGTCACCATGTTTGATTGTGAATCATTTCCACTCTAAAGCAGGCCAGCAAACATTCGGCGCGGGAGGCTGTGGTACTCACATTGTATCTGCCCGTGCACGACCAGGGCAAAGTGGTCGGTCTCCAGGATGCGGGACAGTTTTCCCAGGTTGTCGGTGAGGCGGATCTGCCAGTACCAGATGGGATAAGAGGAGAGTCGAGATAAAATGGAACGGGATGATTATTTGAGCAATAAAGTAAATAGTGACTATTGACTGTTGTGATAAAGTACAAGGAGAGCATTTACTATTTAAAAAAGGAGCAGGCACGCGATCACAAGGAGACGCGTCACCTGAGGCGACGCTTCAAAAGCGATTTGATAAAGAACCGATCACACCAGAGATAGGCTGGCCTGTGCCAACTGTTACATTGACGAGCAGTGCGACTCTTCGTCTCGCGATGAAAAGTTGAGAATATTTTAACTTTTAAGCGAGTCTAAAAAGAATGCATTCCAGGTGCGTCGTACCATAGGAAAACTATTTTGCTAGCAATGCATTTCTAAGGCATCTTGTTCTAAATATGCTTTCAGGTAGGTCTGGCTTTATTTGTTGGATCAAACCGCCGACATTGTCCACCACCCTAACCACTAGGTACAGTATATCTGGATGTTGTTTATTGCCACGCTAAATGTGGGGCTTTGTTAACCGTTCATGAATAGAACGTGGTTAATTTGAGTGATACTATCCTAATGAACATAAGAAAATTACACAATAGAGCAGTGGTCCTCAACCCTGGTGCTGGACCAGTTACCATCAGGCTTCTGCAGAGATTGAAAACGTCCCATTCATGTGAATCAGGTTTGTTGGCGCAGGGAGACACCTTAACATGCAGTGGGTGTCCACCACGACACATTCCTGCGTGAAGTGCAACTGTCCCGTACAACCACAGCTCTGTAAACATCACTTTACACTTTACAGGGTCAAGAGTCTGACCTGCTTGAACTGCTTGTAGAGAACTTTGCTGACCGGGTCGGACGGCTTCACTTTCCCAGCCAGCACCGATGCCAGCATGTTGCCCAGGGTTACCATGCCCAGGATCACCCTGAAGACAGACAGACATCAGGGTGTGAAGACACTGCGTTGCTTGAAGCTTAGCTGACCTCCCACCTGACATCAGCCCAGAACCGGTCCAGTTGACCTTTCCCAAGCCCCACCCCTTTCACTTGTCCTACCTAGTTACTGTAACTAGGTAGGACAAAACACCATAGAAAGCTATTACAGCAAAACAGACAGTTGACGGAAGGTTCCGTCAGATTCAAAAAATGCTCGATTGTTATTGGAGGACATGCAAAACAGGGCGGGGCTTGGGAAAGGTCAATTCATAGTGTGTAGGATTTGCATATTCACCTAGATTTCCTTTGAGCATACCTAATTGGCTACCTGACTTGGAAGATGCCGCCAATTTGGATAGTTTAGACTCCACCCCAACCCCAAAGCAAACCTCAATGAAAGTCCCATGACAAATGACACATTGTGATTAGCCGCTGCTGGAGAAAGGCCGTCCAATTAGCAGTAAACACCAGCTACCTGAACAGGACCACGATTAAATGTAGTACTTACCGTTGTGAAACCCAGCTCATTCCTTCTCGCAAACGCACACACGGGCCAGCTTTATTCTCAACCCCTACCAACAGTTTGAATACACCCTTTTCCATGTTGACATCAGAAAACAGAAAAATACACAAACTATTGTAATCGAGATTAAGCGGTTTCACAGTTGGCAAACCGGGAACCGCGCCTCCGCTCGAACCCACCCCGACGCGTCCACCACGGGGGCTTGGTCGAAGGCGTTGTCCTTGAGGATGTTGATGGTCTGCTGACAGGTTACCGTTGGCAACACGGTGAGGGGCGCAGACAGATTCAGGCCCTGCAGCTTCAGGTTCCACCACCTTCCATGCAGAAGGAAAAGACAAGAAAGCGAGCCTTTGTAAACAGACGTTTTTCACAGGTGCCTTCGTCGTAAAATAGAGCTGTGCTGCTTGTGAGGCGGATGCACACACCAGGGCTTGGTCACCATGATGTCCTCTTCCCTGAGGAAGCCCTTCTCAACCATCCACTTGTCACTCAGGAACTTTGACCTGCAGAGCGGCAGGAAATAAAAATATTTACATGGATCGGCCACAAGGGGTCACCATAGATTATCAACAAACACCAATCCATATGTGATTTTTTTACCTTGTATTGACTATCAAAACAAAAGTTATTTCATCTTATTACTGCTATACAAACTAAACTGCCTAACTGACGACAAACATTCACGATTTAGGTTAAATGCGACTTCTACCAAAAGGGAAACTCCCCCCGAAAACACAAATGAAGAAGTGTCGCTTTAAAGTAGCAATGTTTTCAATCTCAGAACTCATCAGCTTCATCATCTGACAACGATTAAACCTCTGAGAGCAAAGTACAGACGCAAGGGGTTTTAGATTTACAAATACATAATCCGTTACTACATTTCCCCCCCCCCCATTCACTTTGTTGCCAAATTTGCCAGACACACAAACAATAATCCCCCATGCATTCACAGTATCTTTCCCAACTTCTTGGCGGCCATAGGCTACAGTAGTGGTATCCAATCATACAGATGTGTCAGTGGGCTACGCACGAAGTAAACCGGGTTGTGATCAGAATCATTCGAGGGGATTAACCTGATGGTCGATGATCTAAATTAGCACGTAGCCAGCAGGTTTTATATTTTACACTGCTGTACACAAACAAGATAACCATCTTACCTGACAAAATGCATGGAAAACAGAACAATAGCATAATTATTCCACACATACAGTAATCAGACAGAGCCAATTCATATCGTCTCACCATGAACATGTAAGATTAAATAGGCTTCCCTTGCTTAAATTAGTTAAAAGGTTTTCCCAAATCTGACTTTTTTGCTGAATGGATTTAAACACCCTAGGAGAGTGTTGCTCACTAGTAGTCTTAAATGATGGTGGGGAAGTGTTATTTTTAATGTGTGAAAGGAAGGCTGTCATATCGTTAGCAATCAAAAGTCTGCACAGGTTACACCTGTCAGGTAAGATACCCTCAGTTTCTGTTTGGTCTACTTTTAACATATTTACACTTTCTTAATTTGAAAACCAAATACATCTATTCTGTGTTAGGATGTGCTTTGAGCCCACAATTCGATATTATCAAATCGTTCATTAACAGCTGTAAACGGGATATGGAATTGTTTCTTTATCAGACCAGACCAAGGGCCGTAGACTTTGACGACAGATCAGATCGATACACTTGAATGTAGCCTACAGTAAGATGGCTAGACACAAGCGCCCTTTCCACAGTACCAGTATACTGTATCTAACCATCATGCGCAAAGAATCGCAAAGGGGTTTTCATTTCCATTTATAACACATAAGTACTCTAACAAGTTACTTTCTCGACCAGGCAACGCTGTAACGTAACAAGTTACTTTTAAAAGTAATGTTACCAAACACTGCACGTTAATTAACGTAGATAGACAGGTTTTTATTTATTTATTGCTTTTCGACCCGTGTTCTGCAGCTTATTGAGGGGTGAGAACCAGAGGGGTAAAGTGACATTCCTCTAACTTTACAGGAGGGCCAAAACTAAAATGTTTCATTCACATGCGCCTTTTTGGCACAACCGTTTCAAATAAATGCATGGGCCCATCCGATGACAATATGAACAAAGCATTACATACAGTATAAAAGAAATAATCTATTGTGATAAAATGTAAATATAACAAAATATCCACATGCTTTCCAAATATACAAGTGCAAGTACGTCCTTTTGGCACCAACTAGCTTAGTATGTTCAGTATTTAAGTCTTTAGTTTTTTTTAATGAATAACTCCAAACTTATTAAGAATTCACTTGTGTCCCTTTGGCAGTAGAAATAGCTAATCAAGAGCGTTAATTAGATATATAACGTTTCTGAACTGTTTATAGAGATTACAATGCATTAAGCAGGGCTTACATGTAGTTGCGGATGGAGTCTGGCAGAATGACGACACAGCGCTGGCCTTCCTTAAGGCCTTTCGCCAACTTCACAGTGGCCGCCATGGCTGTACCAGAGCTGCCCCCTAGTGGTCAGAGAGATGATTAAAATTCGCTCAGAACAGACTGCATGTCGTCCCTGGGCTTGTAACATGCCTCGACTCACCGCAAAGCAGACCTTCGTCTCTCATGAGCATACGGGACATGTTGAAGGAGTCCTCGTCGTTGGACTTGTACCACGTGTCTACAACCTGGACAGGTAAACACAGGAGTTACTGACAGTTGGTGGCAGGAGAAACTAAAGCAGTTCTGTTTGAGAGGAAAAAAACAAAACAATGCAAGTTCTTGTGGTTGAATTCTGTGCAGGTTTGCTTCATGTGTTGACGTCTATCGTACTGAACTCTATCATTATTGGACTGGACTTGTATTAGTCTTACAGTATGCCCTACAGTCTTAATATTTGTGTATTGTTTTGAATTAACACTAATTAAAATGTTTATGCATTGCTATATTGAAGGGGACATTTATTTTTCATAATTTAAAAGCAACTATTTAAACCCTGCCATAAAACCAAACCAAAAAAACAAATAGAAACACGATCAAAAGCCCAGTACTCACAGATCTGTCGAGCACGGTGGGGATAAAGTCATACCCGATGCCTTCCACCTCATACTGGGTCTTGTCTGTCTTGTTGAGCTCCTCAGGTTCAGCGAGGATGGAGCCCTCTGGGTCGACGCCCACAATCTGCAGCCATAAAACACACGGTCGGTGTAAACTTCATGAGAGTTTTTGCGCGTTTATATAAAGGGGCGAGTTTTTGTGTAAAGGTGCGTGCTCAGCCCGTCCCCCTTGTGTTCGCATATTGAAAATAGGTCCATGCATTTTTGTTCTTAAAAGCTTTTGCCAGTTACCTGAGAACGCACGAAAAGCCAGACAGACAGACAGACAAAGGCAGGCAGGCAGGCAGCATTTTATTTAGCCTAACAAAATATTAGAGGCCTTAATGAAAGCCAAAACTAAAACGGCTATGATTTGATGACAGCCTTTTAATTGCATTTGACATAAAACGACATGCAGCTCCTATCCTAGAACTGATAAATGTTTTAAGGTGCATTTTAATAGCCAGAAAAGCTGTGCTGCTCTGTTATAGGCATACTCTCATCTAAAATAAACTATCAATTTGTGGCATAGGCCTAATCTTTTGATAAAGCAGTGCACCACTTGAGAGAACACTAGGTGTTTTCTTGACATTGTGAGCGGGGGGTGAAATGTTTATAGGGTAAGATCGAGTTAACCACTCGGAGAAGTTAAACTGCTCAGAGAAGTTTAAAGATGCAGCGTAAACTGCCATGACAGCATACCTTGCGCAACACCTCTCCACCTTTCGTAGTATGGGTTACTCGGCAAGTTACACCCGACATTGCAAAGTTACTCCAAATAAAAAAAGTTACTTTCATTCATAGAAAAGGCCAGCATTTTTAGTTTGAAAACCCAAAGGTGGGTCACTGAGTGGGTTGTGAAAATTGCAAGCGGCCATTTAATGAATGAAGAATATCAATGAAAGACTTCAGCGCTTTACTATCGTGTTGTTCCACTCATTGGTCGTGAGGACGGTTGTGGCAAAATAGCCTACTTGTTCCTGATTGGATTAAATCCTATTTAGCCGCGTGCACACCATAGATTCTGGAGCACTCTGCTCAAAACATATTTGGCACGCACACACACACACACGCGCGCGAACGCACATAGCATTTGCTAAAATGGATAGGTTTTCCAATATTACGTTACCAGTACTTGGCGGGTCTCTAAATAGATTAGTCCTCTCTAGGTGGGTCTTGGCACAAAAACGTTTGGGAACTAGCTGCAGCTAGGCGAGGTGACTCGTTAGCTCACTGTGTAGCAGCAGTTTGGTCTTTGTGCGTTTTAAAAGCTCTTTGTTTGCATAGTGTGTGCGCGTTCGTGTCCCATAGAGCATTTGTTTTGATCCCAGATGCTGGTACGCTTAGTGAGAAATCTAGTGGCATGAAATCACATAGCGCATATATAAGATGGTGAGGGGCGTACCTTGATGTTGGGGCACTTCTCCTTCAGCTTGCGAGCGATGCCAGTGATTGTGCCCCCTGTGCCTGCTCCCGCTACCAGCATGTCCACCCTACCTGCAGAGTCGAGGGCGACAAGGTGTTGTTATCTCGTCTATGGCTCCTCCCCCTAACTATATGTCAAGTAGGGATGGCATGATCAAGTTTTTTCAGTACCGATACTTTGGGTATCGGCCGATACCGAGTACCGATCTGATTTAAGTGTTAAGTTAAGTTGCAAAGTAAATGACAGCCAATCTCCATTTTAGGACTTAAATGCATTACGGAAACCTGCTGCTGATAGTGTGGCCTGGGTAGTTTAGACATGGCTGATGTTTGACAGTAGACCTATGCGTGTACATTAATGAAATTGGATTAACCACATGGATTGGTTAAAAGTTTCCGATCTCAGTATCCGATCTCAGTATCGTAGCCATCCTTAATGTCAAGAGTTATTTACATGAACAGGTCAGGATTAACTTATATTTTGTATAGTATCTGTAAATATGCATTGTTACGCAGCAGAAGTGCGTTCAGAATTGGCAAACAGTGGCGAACATGCTTGCTTTGAACTTGAATTGTAAAAAGGTTTGTGTAAAAATATATTTGATTTGAACTGTCACCCATCATCCAGCGTCAATGCGTGTTTGCTGAGAACTACCTCCTCAGACTGTTTGCTTTGTGTTTGCAAACGTTCGCAGAGAGCACAAAAGCACATATTGAAACGTAAAACTGTTTCAATATGTTCACAAAAGAAAATGTTTGGCAATTCTGAACGCACCTCATAATTTCTGCATCTGAAATCACTGATTAACTTAGCCAATAGGAAGTCCAGAATTGAGAAGTGTGTGTGTCGTGGACAGTTTTAATTTCTATACACTGCAATGAACCGTATTACAAACACAAATTCATTCAACATTATCAAGGAGAGCCCAAAATGTCCAGAACACCGCATTTCTAAACAGCCTTTCCAGGCAGGAAAACAAGAGTTGTACCGTCACACTGCTGCAGAATCTCCTCAGCCGTGTTGTCGTAGTGCGCCAGCGGGTTGCTAGGGTTACGGTACTGGTCCAAGATGTGCGAGTTGGGGATCTCGTTCTTGAGGCGCCAGGCCACGCCCACGTGCGACTCCGGCGAGTCGAAGCGGGCGCTGGTGGGCGTACGCACGATCTCGGCGCCAAGGGCTCGCAGAACGTCCACCTGCACGCACAGACAGGAGCACGGATTCAAACTTTTTAAAATAGTAAAACTGTGTTAGGCTAGTCTTATGCCCAGGCTAGCGCCGCACAGCAAGCTAGCAAAGCCCCGCTACACGATCGACCGACCTTCTCCATGCTCATCTTCTCAGGCATCACTATGATGCAGCGGTAGCCCTTCACGGCTGCTGCCAGGGCCAATCCGATACCTAGCAACCAGACACACAGTTTTACTAATCGAGACTCAAACGTCAGCGCGGGCCAACGCAAGTGTTAAAACAGCTGCGCAACCAGTAAACATCACTTCCAACACTTTATGATACACACTAGCAGCAGACGCTAATGCCCGTGGACTTTTAGTCATCCTTGTTTGGAGGAACAGACTCCCACACCGGAATTACAAGTTATCCCAGTGCGGGATGCACAAGCGCACGCAAGCGCGCGCGCGCGTGTGCGCGCACACACACACGCGCACACACGCGCACACACACACACACACACACACACACACACACACACACACACACACACACTAAATGACTGTCACTGGCTTTTAAAATGACAATAATGAAGACACACAGTTACGTAACCAGAAGTCAACGCCGTGGCAGTTCCGATGTTCGAGCAGCTTCACAGGAAGAGGCATTGCTAGCAGTACAATTTGTCACCTGTGTTCCCAGAGGTGGGCTCTATGATGGCGGTGGGCTCTACGATAGAGGTGGGCTCTACGATGGAGGCTCACCTGTGTTCCCAGAGGTGGGCTCTACAATGGAGGTGGGCTCTATGATGGAGGTGGGCTCTACGATGGAGGCTCACCTGTGTTCCCAGAGGTGGGCTCTATGATGGTGTCCCCAGGCTTCAGCATCCCATCTCTCTCGGCATCCTCCACCATCCGCAGACTGATCCTGTCCTTCACGCTGCCGCCCGCGTTGAAGAACTCACACTTGGCCACTACGCACGCACGCACGCACAGTAAACGGTTACAGGGTCGATTTCACTTTCTGCCACCAGATGTAACCAGCGCCAGCATCTCAGACCAAAACAAATGCATTATAAAACACACACACACGCACCAACAGTTGTTGCCATGTTAATGTTAAAAATATCCTATAGCGCACTTTTAAGGTTCAAAGCCACTTTGAGGTATTTAGATGGGTGTTTAGATACTCTTGATTAATGTAACACAAATACAATATCTTATTAAATCCAACACTTTTCAGTAGATCTGGATAAGAAAGACCTGAATTGTTGCCTGAATAATAACGTTATTCTAGTTAATTTCTTAAATGGTAAACATAAATAAAACATTGTTATGGACTGATATGGTCCAATACATTCAAAATGTATGCCACATGTGTAAATGTATATACGGGACTCACATATCTCGCATTTGAGGCCAAAGGCTTTGGTGATCTTGTTGATCCGCACCATGGGGGTCTCCCCGATGCAATGCAGGATGTTGGGAAGAATCTTGGGGGTGGAAGCCCTGTGATGAAAGGTGCTTTAGCCCAGAGATGCAAACAAGAGCTGGACATCTCTAGCCCAATCTCCCAGCAGCTTGCACATCAATAGGATGGGCAGAATAGTCTAGTGGTAGTCTCAGCCTCTTCATCAGCACTACGTCACATGTGAGACTGCCTCTTCATCAGCACTACGTCACGTGAGACCATCTCTAGTCTCAGCCTCTTCATCAGCACTACGTCACATAAGACTGTCTCTAGTCTCAGCCTCTTCATCAGCACTACGTCACATAAGAGACCGTCTCTAGTCTCAGCCTCTTTATCAGCACT
>JAODUK010000012.1:1553670-1566170 GCA_027564635.1 Typhlichthys eigenmanni | reverse complement strand
AGAGAGAGAGAGCGAGAGGGTGAGAGATGGAGAGAGACAGAGAGAGAGAGAGAGAGGGAGAGAGGGAGAGGGTGAGAGATGGAGAGAGAGACTTTTGATGTGAGTTGTGTCTGAGCCAACAGTCATGCCACCCACCCACCCCCACCCCCTTACTCCATTGATAAAGTTAGAGCTCTTTGGTTTTCACACAGGAATGCTTTGCAGCTCACAGCCCCTCCCCCATCTCCCCCCCATCTCCCCCCCCCTCCCGTATAATCCACTTGATGTCATTTTGTTGTTGAGGAATTGAGACATTCGTGATGCAAACTCATGCGCCACAATCATGGCGTGTTTCCTCGCGCTGCCTGCTCCTTGATGCTGTGGCAGTACTCTACGTAGCCTTGGATGAGTGTTTCCTCGCGCTGCCTGCTCCTTGATGCTGTGGCAGTACTCTACGTAGCCTTGGATGAGCGCCAGCGTCTACTAAAGGAGCTCTTTGCACTAACGCGTTGTTGTGAAGCATCTCAAGGAACTCAACACATGTAGCTCGAGTGACCATCCTCCTCACTGTTCTAATAACTCCTTCTACTTAAGGTGATTGCCACAAGCAGCAAATGCACTTATTATAAGTCCCTTTGGTTAAGTGTCTGTTACGGTTATCATATGCTGAGATATGATATCCATGATTAAACAGAGAATGTAGTGTGCATGACTGCACGGTAGATAAGCCACAACACCTGACTAGACCTTTACAGGTCCTGACGGGGCCTGTAAAGGTCTCCAATGTTACAGGACCCAACGCTATAGACAACAGTTTTGTTAAAGGCAGGGTCAGTCATTCTCCACAACGCTTGCTAACTTAGAGCTCAAATCAAAACAATACACACATTGAAACCCATTGTGAAGCAAAGCGTAGTGCTCTGGTAGTATACAGCTTTGCTGTTGTGAGAGATGTTTGCCCCTTTTTGTTTGCCACAGTTTATGTTGCTATTTACGGAGCCAGTAGAAGTATCGTATTATGTTTTCAACGCGCACAGAGAACCATAAGTTAGAGAAATGCCAGGAGATATTTGGAGAATTTGACAAAAATGTTATTCGCTTGCAAAAGCTGACTCTACGAAAGATTTTATAAGATAGAAAGATAGAGCATTGTAATGATCTAGCTATTTCAATGAAGCAACCATGAAACACTTCTGGTCTCTTGTGTGGGCGTGTCACCCACGGCATGTTGCAGTGGAGGCTGATGTAGGCAGCGCCCAAACAGATACATCTACCTGCATGGGCTGAAACAAAGTACATTTACCTCAAATCAGCAGATATACTGTTGTGGCATCAGACTGATCGCAGGTACTTGAGAATTAATGTTATAGACTCAAAACACCCGTTAACGCCCCCAGAGATAAAGGACAATAGTGTGGTGACATCTGTGGATCTCCTCATTGACCTGCATGGAATAATGGGTGGTTCTGGTCTGCATGAAAGGTGAAAAGTCACCCCCCTTTCCAAATGTTATGTGGAAGTGCCGTCCATTGGAAACTGAGCTTGTGCTGAAGGCAACTGCAGTACGCACAAACCACTAAATTAAATTACTACTAAATTACTGCACATACCCTACTGTTAATTTGTGTTTGTTTACATCGTTTATGCAATACAACAGCTGTCAATGTTGGCACAAAATGATGAGCTGAACATTGTTTCAATCACAAACAAATGTAATTTTACGGCAGGGGGCCTTTAACACACTTATGTGAAAAGTGAACACAAACCGCCACACCAACATCTGCCAACCACATTTATTTGTGTGTGTGCGTGTGTGTGCGTGTGTGTTATTGGTTTGAGCTCCCCTGTGGCAACATATGTTTTTTGAAATAATCTTTTAATGGTCTGACAGTGTCTTGACTACAAATGATACCTATATACCAGTTGAAAATCAAATAAATGTGGTACTTAGAGAAACAGCAGATGATTTCATAAACACATTCAGGCGTGCTCTGCTAGAGTACAATATGGTACATTATAATACAAATGATCATACATTGTTGTACAGACGAGGACACAGATAATGTGTTTATTTTGAGAGATAAGTCTAGCTGTAACAGGCTGCACTGTGTAGCTATGATGCAAGGCAACATCAACCTTACATGTTCTGCAAGAGATAAGCTTATTATGTCAGACACACACAGACGATCGCAGATGAAGTCTGAAATGACCTCATGTGCGAGCATTGTTTTAATGTGTGTCATGTTGCATGCACACTCACTTATAAATATGAAATATTTATGCACAGAAAAACACCTTCTGCCTCCTACTAATCTGAGTGTTTGGTGTTTAAGGACGGCATAAAGGCTACGTGTCTGTGCCTCAGAACTGGACCCAAATGAAATCCCCGATATTTCATAAACTGATTAAGCATCTGTCATTCTATGGACTGGACTGGGCCATGATAAAAAGAGATCATTAATGAACCAGTATCAAAGCATCTGATCAACATGCCTGCAGTGCAGCGCTCTGCACCTGTGCAGATAAGGAGATTTGGACTTTAGGAGCCGAGCATGATTTATTCTCTCCGGGAACGTAAACAGATTAGGAAGCAGATTCTGCAGCGCGCCACATTGCAATACGTCAAGGCGCTCTTCTGCTTAGCGCCCTCGCCCCTGAGCCTGGACACAGAACGACGGACGTTAGTTAATCCTGGACAGCCTCATCATTAAGGTGTATATTTGTGTACTGGGCTGCGATTGGTCCACCTGTCCAAACACCTCACACCAATTACAGCCAGCCTAAAAGGAACTACAGCTGCGATTGGTCACTGCAGCGGGAGGAGGCCTTTTATCAGTAACAGCAATACATCATACAGGCTCTGAGAGACCAGATGGCGGTGGTCTGATGCGTTGCCATGGACACGCCAGGACATTCACCTGAAAACCTCAAGACCCCCACAGGGCACAGGCTGGAACTCCAGACCCTTGCCCGGGCCAACACACTGCACCTGCCCACTCTCAGAGCGAAGGGGAGATTAACCAGATGTACTAAAGCGGTTTTGACCTGTGCTCTTCTCACCTTTGACATTAAACCTCATCTAAATATCTCTCTATCTGACCTGACCCCTGCAGTTATCTTGTGGGCCAATCGCACACGCCCCTCCTTCCCCCAGGGGGCGCTACAGACCCAGGATGAGGCCCAGCGCCCAGTGAGCGTGCTGGGCAGCGATGTCAGGAAGGCTTCAGGACATTCCAGACACTCAGAGGTCAGCTGCTAGCTAAGGACAGGCTCTGCTCTCTGATTGGCCGAGGCCAGACGTCACGGCTCACGTGCACTGACCAACCCTGACGCAGTAGTGTGCCGTGTGCGCATGTGCACGTGTGTGTGTGTGTGTGTGCGCGAGTGTATGCATGCCTAAGTCTGTTTCTGATTGGTGCACTGGGATAAAATATTTCTGGATTCTTTCCTGCCTGTCTGTCTGTCTGTGTCTGTTTGTCTGCTTGCCCATCTGACTGTCTGTCTGTCTCTGTCAGTGTCCCCCTGGGTGTAAGTTGCTATGGTGACAGGGCAGACCCAAAAGCGATAACCCAGGAGGCAAAGCACCCAGGTAAGCAACAAAGGCTTACTCAGGGCACCGTAGCCGGGACACAGGCAGCGCTCGGCAACAGGACACGGCTAACAAAACAAAACAACACGGGCAGATGAACTAGAGTTGAGAGGTGAACACACGTCCATCTGGGAAGCCGTCCTATCCAAACTGTTGTAAAGGGCAGGCATTTGTACTTGACAGTTGATTGGATGAACCTGGTCTGCAAACCTAAACCACGCCCGTATGGCCGTCAACACGAGGCTGATTGGTGAGTTCAGTTGCTACTCTGACACAATCTAGGCTTTCCGGGCTGATCCTCGCGGCGAAGCTAAACTGAAGCTTTGCAAGATCAGGGTGGGCTCGCAAGGCTTCAAACAAGGGGAGACAATGGGAACAAAGCCCACGTCATGCCTGGAACTGTGCCACGAGTGTTCAGCTAATCAATCAGATATACCCCACTGCATTGCAAACATCACACTGTAAACACTGCACTGTAAACATCACACTATAAACATCACACTGTAAATATCCACTGTAAACATCACGCTGTAAATATCACACTGTAAACACTGCACTGTAAACATCACACTATAAACATCCCACTGTAAATATCCACTGTAAACATCACACTGTAAATATCACACTGTAAATACACACTGTAAACACCCCACTGTAAACACTGCATTCTGGTTTCTGGCGAAGATGTTCAACAAAAACGTGTGTCAGGAGATGTTTCACCATCCATGTATCACTGCTCCTGGTGTGGGAGCAGGTGTGCATGTAGTATGTACACGTGTGTGTGTGTGTGTGTGTGTGTGTGTGTGTGTGTGTGTGTGCAGCATAGTTCCCCCGTGTGGAGGTATTTCAGACAAGATGTATTTAACAGCGGGTCTTTCCCTTATGCAACATTAGTGTAAGTCATTAAATGTTTCCACAAACATGGTGAGAGGAGAGAATTCAGGTTACCAGCCCAAGTAAAGACCCTCGCTCTGTTTTAATCCTCCCCTGCACCACCCCCCGTCCCCCTCAAAGGACTGAATGGAGGCTTGTGTGAGACACAGCTCTGCTCTAACGTGGAGTCTTAACCCTTTCATCACCTCCAGCTGCAAGAAGCATGGCCGTGTTGTAGTCTGTGGAGAACCAACAGCTACAAACACACATGCAAAGTGTACACATATACATACTGTACACACAATAACACACACCACACACACACAGACACACACACTTGGTAGAATGAGGTCAACACCACAATGTAGAGAGAGAGAGTGGTGACAGAGCCGTCATTCAGAACAAGTGTGCATGTGTGCGTGGTGTGTGTGGTGTGTGTGTGCGTGTGTGTGTGTGTGTGAACCGCAGGCCATGTAATGATTTATTTTCAGGGTGTTGAATATTTAAGTATGTTGTTTTATGGTTGAGATGACTGACAGCAGGTCAGGGAGGCAGGCAAACACGCACCCGCAAATGCCATGCACCCGCGCAAACCACGGTCATCCTCAACGCATGTGGCATATCAATGACCACAAACAATCAGTAACAATCAATCAACCTTCATCCAGATGTTAGAAACAACCCGTAAAATCTGCCATCGATTCATTCGGGTTCAGAAGTTGTGCTAGAACTATCGGCACGTCTCAATGTTAGAAGCTTTTGAGTGATTTAAATTAATTCAAACCATCACACTTAATAAAGATCAGAAGGTATTCAAATACAAGGATGGTACATTATGGTAAATTAATATTAAGATACAAATGAAGCCAGATACATCTTGAAATATTGCTCAATATTTTGCTGAGCAGACAAAAACATAACTTTTACAGCCTAACTAGTTTTATAAAATGATATTCACTTTTCGTGAAGTCAATCTTCTCAAAAGGTAAAAGGTAGGTCAATAATAATTACTGCGGTCCAATAATTTGTTGAATTAACAGAACAGATTTAGAACTGTTAAAACTAATAAACGGCTCTAGCGGTTTTATAATCCACCGAGAAGCGATCAACCTCTGCATGAATATTGCATCAGGAGACGGGTATATTTCACAATAAGTGGTCTTGTTTACAACTCCTTGGTTTGACTAACAGCTATTTAAGTACATTAGCCTACGATATGGGTTAGGCACTTCTAACTGTTTATAGCCTATTCAAACATGAACTAACCCTCTTAATTGGTTATAGACTGACATGGTTACTTGCTGCAGTAATAAATCGCGTTCCTACCTTTCACTGTGGAGTTACAGTCGTGCACGGCACTTCAGAAACACACTCAGCTAAACTAACGTTTCTCCAGACTTGTCCTGTCCTCTTCTGAGCGTTGTCTTCCTCTCTCTCTCTCTCTCTCTCTCTCTCTCCTCTCTCTCTTTCCCTCTCACACACACACACACACACAAGCGCTGTGGAGGCAGCAAGCAGAGAAGTGGGCAGGTCCATTACGCTTGAAGTGGCGGGGGTGGGGGGCGGTGGACCAAACCAAACCATGAACACCGATGACCTGTGATTATCTCGACACGTATTTTCGTGGAAATTGTTCTAGATTCATTTATTCAAATGGTCCCCGTATGCGATGGCCCAAAACATCATAATTAATACAGATTACGATTGGACTAATATCTGCAATACAATGATAATAGTGTATGAGGCAATCTCTGTAATGTGGTGTATATTTAAACATATGCAACTCCCTACATGTCTAAATGACCAGAGAACGGAAATCTGCCGACTTGTTATAGGCTAGGCCCTACTGTATATAATATCGTACATATGTATGTATATTACTGACTAATTAGGCTACTCAAGGTCTTACCTCAGTCGCTCAATGAATATATTACCGTATTAACATTCTCAGTTCAGACGTTGATGTTTGGAGGTGATTTACTCATGTGTCCCGAAGATGTTGCCATGCTGAAACTGCTCCAACAGACAAAAGAATAAACTGCCATTTCAGATAGTGACACGGTCCATTACATTATCTAGAGGCTACCAAAATAAGGAGGTGGTTGCATCCTTGGCTTTGCCCTGCAGCGTTCAGTTCCAAGTTAGTGAGCTCCCTGACGCCGATACGGGAGATCATCGCTGTCTGTTCAGTCCCTGTGCAATTCTCCTCAGTCAGCTGTTCTCATTAATACTGGTTTCTGCAGACATCTTTAGTTGAAATACATTTAGTTTGCTGTTACAGTATCCCTGCTATCTCCCTGTGTCTGTCTGCCCGTCTTTTTTGGCTCTATTGTCTGTCTGTCTGTCTGTCTGTCTGTCTGTCTGTCTGTCTGTCTCGCTGCCAGCCGGTCAATGTGGATCCTAGCACACAATGCTCCCATAGAGGAATATGAGATAGCACACACAAGCACAACGTACGCGCACGCACGCACGCAAACACCGAACAGCCTGGATTGGAGGTCAATTAAAAAACATAGCCTACATACACGTTGTATTTTATTTATAAGCATCACATTTAAGCATTTTAAGAGTAGGGTAGCCAGTCAATGCTAAACTGTTCCTTTTAATGTATAGCCTACATCTACTAGACAAAGTGGGCTCGATAAAACATGTAATCTTGCAATAAATATACTGTATTTGAAAATACAAAGTTACACTTCTGGCCGAAGAGCGACATCTACTGGTGAAAAAGCAAACGTCAACTCATACACGTTTTTTTTTTGCCAGGTGGTTTCATGTTTAAGGGTGTGTCTGTTTATGCTAACTAATATAATACAGAAAATGTGTTTATATCTCGGAGCACTTAGCCTACACTCTATCGGGCCCATGTGTGTCATGGTTTTTTAAAAATTCATTCAGAGTAGTCAGCCAACACCCATTCAACCCCCACTCTCCTGTTTGAATAGCGAGAAGGAATGTGTGTGTGTGTGTGTGTGTGTGAGTAGGACCCCTATGGTAGGACCACGTAATCTACTGTGAACATCATGTGAGATCCAGAGAAGCCACACCCCCGATCTGCACAGACTCAGAGATGTTAATTGGGCCCCATGATAACAATAACTTTATGGACAAAAACTGTCTATTTAAACAAAATGAGGAATTGTGCAATAGACTAAATAGTGTTCAAATCCTGTATTATAATTGGTAATAATAACTATAATAACAACAAAAACAACAACATCAATAATAATATTAATAATAATAATAATAATTAGGCCTAATAACAGGAATAATAATAATGGATTGCCATATAATGGTCTTTTCCATTCTGTCATGCATGACAGTATTGTTGTCTATTGGCTTTACATTGGCGTGTTCATTTCCCGCGCTTTCGCAACACCTACCTCACGCCAACTGTGACGTGACAATCGGGTTCACGTGTCGTCTCCACCCAATCCGGTGAGAGAGATCCTCCTAGCCAATCGGGGAGGTTTGCGGCGGTGAACGTGACCAATAGGCGGCGGGGCAAGCTGGAGCCGCGGTCCAATGAGCGGGCAGTAGGTTGTGTGTCCGGAGCGTCTGGAGGATCGTGTTCACTGCGTCTGGAGGCGATGGCGGAGCAGCAGCACTTCTACCGCCTGCTGGGCGACCTGATGAGCCCCGACAACAGCGCCAGGAAGCGGGCGGAGGTGAGACGGAGCGCCGCCGACCTAGTGTTCACACGTCGGGCCGCCTGGCCCGGCTAGCTCCCCGGCTAGCTCCCCGTTAGCATCGAATGACCCTGGTGGCTGCGCGCCGAATCCGCGGACACCGCGGGCGAACTCACGTGACTGGAGAAAGACGCCCTACGACGCAGAAGCATCTTTCTCAGAATTGCTTTCGTTTTAAAACCAGATTTCAATCACAATAACGCAATGAGACCGAAGTTACGTCTCAGTGTTCGTACGCAGCTTTACGGACGCTACTTACACGGGGAAGGAGAGTTGTTGATGACGTCACCTGCAATCACACTTCGCCCGTCACGTGGTTTCGCCAGCGGCGTCCTCGCTGGCTGTAGCTCCCGAGCCACACGTGTGTGAAGCAGCCGGACACCCCAGCTCTTCGGCTAGCTGGCTGGTTAGCCGCTGCTAACTCCGTACCTAACTAGACGTGAGCGTGATTCGTAGTTACTCTGACCGAGGCTTGCGGCCACACAGACGTCCCGCTGATCAAAACGGCACATTAGTGATTAGTCTAAATCAACTGAAGTGGTTAAATACAGAAACGTCCGCTTGTTGTAAGCACGGTGTAGCTAGCCGAAGTCAGTGATTGAGCCACCCTAGGTCGAAGCTTGCAGTGGCTTGTAGCCACGGCATATTGAAATGCTAGTTTCACTTTTCACTTACCGTACCGCAGCGGGCCGGTGTTACCACCACTGCTGCTAGGGCCTTTTAATACATCTCACTGGTTTGGTGTGTTGGCCTAAATGGATCAACTGCTGTCCCTGGAGGGTAACATCGGGCCACGAATCACCCGTGCACAGCCGACGTATACATCATAAGGTGTAAACACGGTACACATTCATTAAGTACCTGTACGAAGTGCACATGACAAGCTATGGGCGATAAATCTAACGAGTACACGGTTAGTCTGTAACGTGACAGCCGTAACTATCTGACTTGAACTGCAGAGCTCTTGGTCAGCCAGGGGGGGGGGGGGTACATGGCCTTTGTATGACGGCTATATTATGTGGAACTGAGACTGTCCTCTGCAGCGGAGCTCTTATCAAGCATCTGGCTCATCCTGATGTGGTCCAGCGGTTTACTTTGTGAGCCGCCCCTTGATGGATGATGGATCCATGGTTAGGCTTGGCCACGCCCACATCCCTCACAGCTGGGCGTGGAAACAGCTGTTGACCCTGTACAGCTGCCTGCTTCAAGCCAGGCTGCTTTTAATGATTAAAGTCACGTTTTTTCTGTGAAATAGTCTGGTGTGTTGGTTGTGGGTGCCTGGATTGTATGCTCTTGCCAACTGATCAATAATATTTAATAGGCAATTCCAATCAACGGGCAGCTGCATAAATATGGTTTTCAACTTGGTAATATTTTAACGACTAACGTTTCCTGTATTGCATCATAACAGGACTGTATGTTACAAAGCAGATGATTGGCTCCTTTCCTCCAACTGCAAAAAATTGCCATTTCAGAATTCTGCCATAGCGCTCAATTAAAAATTATTCTCCGATATTCGCAGTTGCGACAGCATTGAGGCTCAGTGGGTCTGTCTCCTATAATGACCAGTGTTGGTCGGACCATGCAGAGCTACAGCTGAGAGACTGAGACCCAGCTAAAGATCAGCGTTGCTGGCTAGTTCAGAGGTCTTTGTGGTGACTGAGGATATTGGCTCTTGTCTTGGTGTACCCAGCATGGGTCTAAAGCTCTGGAGGCACTGCAAGCCACTAGCGACAAGAGACAATGGAACGTCAATGAGATTCAGTGATGACGGGTGACGTATCGGTTGGGGACTCGAAGTGGGCAGGTACCAAATTAAACTAATCTCAACTTCAGGTGACACGATTTGATGCGACTTCGAATAAGAGCTGAAGATATCGTTGACTAAAACATTTCGTGGCACATTATCGTGACAGGCCTACTAGTGCGTTTAGTTTTGAATGTTCCTGAAGAAACAAGCTTCTGACCAGCAGACTGGAGGCTCCCTGGAGACTCAAAGATGTCACCACCTGCGTTTGATGCTTCATTTATGAATCTCACATGCTGCATATAGGATTGAGAACTTGACCTGTGTGTGTGCTCTTTGCAGGAGGCATATGACACAATCCCTGGCCAGAACAAGATCACCTTCTTGCTCCAGGCGGTCAGAGATAATTCAGCTGCAGAGGAGGTGAGCTGCTGCACCTCTGCTCTGCCAACAGCAGGGGGCAATAGCCTGAGTCTGTTTATGCTTTCAGGAGGAGCGTTGAAGAGACTGTGTGTATATATATTTGAACATGTAACGTATGCTGCAGGAGTCTGGAGGTTTCTCTTTCGGGAATTCAACTTAAGTCGCATTCAGCGTATTAATAATTGAGCTATTAACCCAGCCTATAGAAGTATAACTGCACCCCAGCTCTGAGCCTGACTCCACCCACTACAACTGAAAACTGCATCAAGGAGCTGGGGGAGGGGCTGAGAGGGGGACCCCTAGGACCCCCATTAACGTTAACATTTGAATTTGATGACCTATGAGCATATAAAGTGTACCATTTAACACCAGCCAGGTCCTGGGGTGATTTTTAACAGATATGACGTTTCAGTTTTGTTTTAAGCGCATGAAATGCTTTTTTTAGAAGGTCAAAGCACTTTATAAAATATTGCCACAAATTCACACGGCGGTGAATTAAACATGTTGTGTGCCGTATCAAAAGCATTTTGATTGTAACTTTGCTGTTCCTCAGTTCAGATTACGTGTATGACCACCCAGGCTGTACTTGACGTATTTCCTTTGTATACTTGTCTCCTTCTCCCCCCCACCCCCACCCCCACCCCCACCCCCCCAGGCGAGACAAATGGCGGCGGTCCTCCTGCGGAGGCTGCTGTCTTCTTCTTTCGAGGAGGTTTACCCGGGGCTGACCCTTGACCTCCAGGCGGCCGTGAAGACGGAGCTGTTGGCAAGCATCCAGCAGGACGGCTCGCCCACCGTCCGCAGGAAGGTCTGCGACATCGCCGCCGAGCTGTGCCGCAACCTTATAGGTAGGGGGCGCTGTGGGCGTCGGTGTGTGGGTAC
Source organism: Typhlichthys eigenmanni (assembly GCA_027564635.1). Classification (NCBI taxonomy): domain Eukaryota; kingdom Metazoa; phylum Chordata; class Actinopteri; order Percopsiformes; family Amblyopsidae; genus Typhlichthys; species Typhlichthys eigenmanni. The sequence goes on along the minus strand of JAODUK010000012.1, from coordinate 1,554,988 downwards.
TGTAAGCCACATCTGCAGGGGAAAACTACGACCACTACAGAATTGGATCTGATTTTTACTGTTTATGCATTTATATTTTTTACTTGCATGTAATGTATGTATTTTTAGATCTGCATTTATATCATTTTTCAAATTATGGTATGTTTTACATTTACAGATTATTTATACTGCTTTATTTATATTTTAAAACAATGCAGTTGTCTCTAAATTATTTCTTGCGATTGTATGTTTTTACCTCAGGGCTGCACTCTAATCTTTCCTACTTGTAACTTCTCAGTTGGTTGCACTAGCTCATAATCTGGTTCATTGTTCTCATTTACATTTGTTATTTAGCACTACATTAGTCAAGTACTTTCCTGCAGTGGACGGGCCACATTACCTACATTACACACACAGCATTTTGGACTGCGACTACGGTTACTGCCTTGATTGTGGTTGAAAGCAGTACTTTGTCTAATTCACTGGCTCAGTCGGTGTCTCCATGCAGCATTCATACATCCGTTAGTCTGGGTCTCTCTGCGCCCGTTAGTCTGGGTCTCTCTGCGCCCGTTAGTCTGGGTCTCTCTGCAGTAGCCGCCTTATCTTTTAATATTGGTCTAAACCGCTTCGCCTTTAAAACACAATAAACAAACATTGTCAACATTGTGGACGAGAGCATCACTAAATCTCATGTTTCTGCCAGACTACTGTAATAACGGCTGAATCATCGGCTGTTTGCTGAAAAGCAAATGTATGTGTTAATTGTTACGTCCATAGTTTAGCCTAGCAACTAGCTATTGAGCCTAATCAGTACTACGCAGACATACTCAACACAGGGAAACAATGTTGTTGACAGTTTTATTTTTGGCTACAGTAATTTCAGATACTTTTATATTTGTAATCTCTTCACTAAATCACTTGGCACAAATGAAGACCAACTGCCTGTAGTAGCTGTTGGTTTCAAGATGGTGCCGACATTAAGTGCTTCCTGTTGTCTGACTTCCCCGAGTTAAAAGGGGGTTGTCAATTCAGTTGGAAGAAACAAAAACAACTTTACTTCATTTGATTTCATGTTTTTATAATGTTGATTTGATTAGCTTTATTGGGCTAGCAGCATTAGCGTTGTTGTGCTGGCAGCATTAATTTTACCCCCTGCTGTGTTTTCCCCCCCAGATGATGATGGGAACAACCAATGGCCCGAGCTGCTCAAGTTCCTGTTCGACTCTGTCAACTCCCAGAGTGTGAGCCTCCGGGAGGCCGCGCTGCACATCTTTTGGTGAGCAGGCTGCTTCTCTGATTAGCTGCGGGGGGGGGGGGGGGGGGGGGGGGGGGGGGGGGG
>JAODUK010000012.1:1535500-1547934 GCA_027564635.1 Typhlichthys eigenmanni | reverse complement strand
CCCCCCCCCCCCCCCCCCCCCCCCCCCCCCCCCCCCCCCCCCCCCCCCCCCCCCCCCCCCCCCCCCGGCAAGCACCAGTCATTACCGCAATGTTTACATTTCACTGCTTTGTTGACACAAGTGGTGTTTATGTTCCTATTTGTAAAGTCAGGGCTGTGTAGAAATATCTGATCATTTGTTCAACACGCATGAAACGGAATGCACAGAGATATTTGGAGAACAGTATTTGCTTACAGTTAGCTTGCAACAGCTGACGTCACCTTTTTTTAAATGTGATGTCTTTCTTCCAGTTTATGCCAGACGCCTCGGCTGTCATGCAGCTGCTCCTGAAGACCCAGACAGACTTCAATGATCTGGAGGATGACGATCCACAGGTGGACGAGCCGATGGCAGATAAAATGGGTTGCATGTCTGTCTGGCCCCAGTGGGCGGTGAAGCTAATTATACGTGTGTGTGTGTGTGTAGATCTCGTACATGATCTCGGCATGGGCGCGCATGTGCAAGATCCTGGGTAAGGAGTTCCAGCAGTACCTGCCCGTGGTGATGGGGCCGCTGATGAAGACCGCCTCCATCAAGCCAGAGGTGGCGCTGTTGGACAGTAAGTGCACCTCACGCAGGCATGAAGCAACATGACGGATGGACTGTTGAAGTGAAACGTGCTGCATATTGATCTAATGTTGTTTTCAGCGCTGCAACTGTCTCTCTGAGAGAAGGATGCATCTAGTGGCAATCCTGCGATATTAAATGTTAAATGTATATTTTATATACATGCAGTTATTCTGTCCCGGTGACCATTGGAAGTGCAGTCTTGCTAATAACTGGGTTGCCAAGATGGCAGCCGAGTGGCCACACTTGCCTGTGTGGGAATATATGGTATACCCCTCTACGCCCTGTCAGATGGCTGGTAACGGTGTGCTCTCTCTCCAGCCCAGGACATGGAGAACATCTCAGAGGATGACGGTTGGGAGTTTGTCAACCTGGGAGACCAGCAGAGCTTTGGCATCAAGACGGCAGGCCTAGAAGAGAAGGCCACAGCCTGTCAGATGCTGGTGAGAGACGGCTTCTGTATGGGTTTGTCTGGGCTGTGGATCCTTACCTGAAGGTCTTGCTTCAGCCCACTGACAAAACGACCTGTTTTCCTAAAGCATGGTATAGTCTGTGATTGTAAGCTAATATACTGTCACTAAATGTCTCCTCACGTTTAGCTTCTTTACTGTTCTGTGCTGAACAAAATCATTTTGTACTTCTACACAACCGTGGCTCCTTAAATAGGAACATGAACAGTGGCCTAACCCACACACAATGCCCTAGCCTTCGCAATGTGTTTCAATGTGAGCTTTTGAGGGAGTTTGATTTGAAGTTAGCGAGCGTCCTTGAGTGACTGACCCTGCCTTAAGCAGGTGAATGTGTGGATAGTGGCGTGTTATGGCTGACAGTATCATGCAGGTGTGTCGTGGTATTCAGATGTAGCAGAGTTAACCTGTGTCTGTTTCAGGTGTGTTATGCCAAAGAACTGAAGGAGGGTTTTGTGGAGTACACAGAGCAGGTTGTGAAGCTCATGGTTCCTCTGCTCAAGTTCTACTTCCACGATGATATCCTTTACTAACCCTGACCTAATGCTCTGGAGATGTTTAGGAGGTATTGTTGCTGTAGGACTGTATTTAGCAGCAGGTAGGGTTACAGTAAGTACTGTATATATCAGCAGGTAGGTTTACAGTAAGTACTGTATATATCAGCAGGTAGGGTTACAGTAAGTACTGTATATAGCAGCAGGTAGGGTTACAGTAAATGCTGTGTGTGTATATATAGCAGCAGGCAGGGTTACAGTAAATACTGTATTTATCAGCAGGCAGGGTTACAGTAAGTACAGTATATAACAGCAGAGTGGGTGCAGTACCAGTGTGTAGCAGCAGGGGGGGGCACAGCGCCAGAAAAAGGCTCCTTGACGTCCTACGTGTCCGCGTGGCGGCAGCAGAGTCTATGCCCCTGCTGCTGGAGTGTGCCCGGGTGCGAGGGCCCGACTACCTGGCCCAGATGTGGCACTTCATGTGTGACGCCCTGATCAAGGCCATCGGCACCGAGCCCGACTCGGACGTACTCTCGGAGGTCATGCACTCATTCGCCAAGGTGAGGCACCATAACGCTCGCCTGGGCTGGTGGTGGGGTCCCCCTGGGCTGGTGGTGGGGTCCCCCTGGGATTCAAGTGTCAATTTTTAACTGATGTTCTCATTCTGTTCTTTTGTCTTTTGCATAATTGTAGAGATATTATCTCAAAATAGATTACAATGGATTTACCAGATTTCTTTTATTTTTGGTGTTTCATATCAATAATTGTCAGCCTATTGCTGAATTGATTTATATTTGCACAAGATCGTTCGTTTGTGTGCAGACGTCTCACCTGAGCATTGAGCTATATAGTGTCCAGGTTAATTATAGAGCGCACAGATGCTGACCAACACTTCGGTACGCAGTAAGAGCAAGTGAAACACATGCTCCTGGGAGCTGTGAGTAAGTTTTGCCCATAAGTGCCTTGGGAGACTTGGGTCACATCCTCATTTTTCTCTCCCGCTCACATCCTGTCTCTCGACACTGTCCTATCCAATAAGAGAAGCTATGATCATCACACACGATGGGCCTTTAAAAGGGTACAAGGTGTGTGTGTGTGTGAGAGGCCTGGCTCCACCCACTATCACACTCGGGTCAGTCGTTGTCACCAATCAGGGTGGGTTAGTGAGATGACGTTGAAGTCGAGCGTGTTTCTAAACTGTGATGGAGCTAGATGAGCTGATCAAAACCGTTGTAGCAACACCGTTTGGTTAAAGGCTGTCCAATAGTTTCTAACCTGTTGACCAGGTTAACAGACCTCCTGGTTGAATAAAGGATGGGTAAATTAAACGTCGTTGGTCTGATCTGGTTACACCAGGCTAGTAAAGCCCTCCCGTGTGTGTCTTAGTGCATCGAGCTGATGGGCGACGGCTGCCTGAACAGCGAACACTTTGAGGAGCTGGGAGGGATCCTGAAGGCCAAGCTGGAGGAGCACTTCAAGAACCAGGAGCTCAGACAGGGTAAGGAGGCCTGGCCTGTTCACTGGCCCACAAGTCTGGTAGAGCCAGCCTTCACATGCGTAGTGTGGGACACAGCACTGGCTAACTGTTAAGACCCGCCTACTCGACATGTGTGAGGTATTTTGATTGACATGCACAACGACCAACAGTTGAACTCGACGTCGAACGTTAAACTTACTATGAGGAATTTGTTGTAAAACTTAAAAGAACACTGGCTGGAAATTGACAGCATCACTTCCCGAAAGTGCTGTTGTCTAATATGTATTAGACGATCATCTTATATGCTTATTATGTGACTTGGTGCTGAAGAGTCTGAGACTATTGGCTCACTAACGTCCGATGTTTCTCCTGCAGCCAAGCGTCAGGACGAGGACTACGATGAACAGGTGGAGGAATCGCTGCAGGACGAGGTCAGTAAATGCAGCCTGTGATGGTCTCATTGGTGGGAACCAGTTACAACACTCAAGCAATGTAACGAAGTCCTTCCCAGACTAGCCACTAATAAAGTACTGAAGCTGATTAAGTGTGAGGCAACCTGTTCAGTGTGTCAAAGCAAGCAGATGGTCAGGCCACTTAAAGGTGTAGTCAGCGGTTGTAAGCTAATACACTTTTTCCAAATTTAGAGTATCTCCTCGCAGTCGGCTAGCTTACTGTTTTCTGTGCGTGCAGGAAAAAATTAAGAACACAAAGTGGCGAACAACACTTAACAATGCTGTAGGCTTTGCAATGCGTTTCCATGTGTGGGTGGAGCTTCTGAGGAGAATGACAGGCTTTTAATTATGTCGCAGGATGAGAACGACGTGTACATCCTGACCAAGGTGTCGGACATCCTGCACTCCATCTTCAGCAGCTACAAGGAGAAGGTGCTGCCCTGGTTTGACCAGATGCTGCAGCTCATCGTGCAGCTCATAGTGAGTACTGCCCATGTCCTTAGCAGGCCAGTGTGGCCACTCTGCAGCCATCTTGGTAAGGTCAATGGCCTGCCTTTAATTTATGTCTGGTAAAAACCTGGTAGCAGTGCGTGCTGGCCTGCGGTAGTGACCATCGTCTGTCTTCCCCCCCCTCCAGTCTCCCAGCAGGCCGTGGGCCGACCGCCAGTGGGGGCTGTGCATCTTCGACGACGTGGTGGAGCACTGCAGCCCCGCCTCCCTGCGCTACGCCGAGCTGTTCCTGCGGCCCCTGTTGCAGGCCCTGGGAGACCCCAGCCCCGAGGTGCGGCAGGCGGCTGCCTACGGCGTGGGCGTCATGGCCCAGTTCGGGGGAGAGGGGTACCGGCCCTTCTGCACAGGTGGGTCTGGGGGGGGGCGGATCTGGGGGATCCTGAAGCCTGGATCTGCCTATTAGCTTGGCTCCGCCCACTATTGACCTCCATCTTTGCTGAGATTGTTGTCTGGAAACCATGTTCGTATAGTCAGGGTTTTCACAGCCACCCCAATCATGGTGGTTAAGCACGTTGATGCTGATGTTTCTAATAGACCGCGCCAGTCGTACGTCATTATGCCCATATAAGGACTTCTTGTAGAGGACAAAGTAATGGTGTTTATGATATTGTTCCCTACCACGGTCTGTGATTATCTCATATGTTCCAAACTCACAGGTTGTGTCAAAGGCACACATTCCCACTGGAAACTACCGGTGTTGGAGACCGCCAAGTAGGTCAAGTAAGAATGTTGCTATGGCTACAGAGCATATATAAATACTTCTCCCGGTGCAGGATCACTCAGCGGGAAATGTAAAAGGCCAGCTGTGATGTTACCATAGCAACTTACATTAGTAATTACAACACTAAAATAAGTGTACAACAATTTATTATATTGACACTATTAAAATGGCTATAAAATATTTATATTATAATATTAAAACTACTAGCTTGCACAAAGTTTCGAAGGGAAAGAGTAACTTTCTGTTAAAGAAAAGGCACAATCTGCAGCGGTAGTTGACTTCTTACTGTTGCAGTTAGCAAACAGCATATCACTTGAAACGAAGACCTCCACATATCTGAAATGTATGTCACAAGCTACATTTATCTGTGACGACCCGGCTGGCGAGGTCTATAAGGAGTGGTAGAGCTTGATGAGGCGATCAATACAGTTGTAGCAGCGCTAATTGGATCAACGCTGCTCCAGCAGCTTCTAAATTAACCTGGAGGTCTTCACCCAGTAGAAGGCAAATGCCAAACGCTCCCAGTAGAACGTGTATAGACGTGTTCACATTAATTAGACGGGGCCGGGCAATAGTTGAAGCCTTGCTAATAGTGGGCTTCCCTTGGGCAGACTACATGTCCTCCAAATGTTAAATGAGCTACTGTCCCCACAGAGGCCATTCCCCTCCTGGTGGGGGCCATCCAGGCCGGCGAGTCCCGCTCCAAGGAGAACGTCAACGCCACTGAGAACTGCATCTCCGCCGTCGGCAAGGTGATGCGCTTCAGACCGGAGTGTGCCAACGTCAACGAGATCCTGCCTCATTGGCTGTCGTGGCTGCCACTCAACGAGGACAAGGAGGAGGCGGCACACACCTTCGACTTCCTGTGTGACCTCATCGAAAGGTAGAGGTCTGCTGCAGTAGAAGTACTAACAGTGCTGGTTGCACAAAACCACGTGCATAGCTCATCTGTGACCACTTTCTCCATCACCGTAGCAACAACCCCATCGTCCTGGGCACGGACAACTCAAACCTCCCGAAGATCTTCGCCATCATCGCCGACGGCGTCTCTAGCGAGTCTGTGAAGACGGAGGATGCCTGCAGCCGCAGACTGGCCAACGTGGTGCGCCAAGTGCAGGTGTGTGTGCTGCCCTCTGGTGGCAGAGTGCAGGTGTGTGCTGCCCTCTGGTGGCCACATGGCTGCATCTACGAGAAACATTAGCCATTATCCCAGGAGTTAATCTGTCATCATTGATGCTCAGTCTGTCTCTGCTCCCCCGTGTGGTGTAAAGTGGCATAACACAACATGTGTAACGTGTGTTTTGGTGCCGGTGTTAACAGACGTGTTGCTGCCCCCTAGGTGTCGGGAGGACTATGGACGCAGTGTGTGTCGGCGTTGAACGAGACGCAGCAGAAGGCCATGCAGGATCTCCTGAACACGGCGTGAGACCCCCCCCCCCCACCCAGCACCACCACCACCCAGACCTGACTCAACATCTAGACCCATGACCACGCCCACCAGAGACCAGACTCCTCCCATCTCTCCTCGTTGGAGGGTGTAGCTCCTCCTCTGGGCTGATGACGGACAGTAGTTTTCATTCAGAGGCTTTTTTACCCCCCTCCTCTCCTGGGGGACGCTTAACGAGCGGACTTCGTTAGTCCGTCGGCCTCCTGCACCACAGCTGTGTCGCTATGGCGATCACAGTCCCATCTCCTGTGAATTTGACTCTCGCACCATTTAATGTTCATATTGTGTGTTGTGCTCCCAGTGGCTGCTGGGTAACGGCCCACCAAGCGGACGTCGTCAACATCTGCAGCATGGCCTGTTAGGAGAGCAGGCGCCCTCTGTTGTCCTGGGGGAGAATTGCACATCGGCTGTCTGGGTTGCGGCTGTTTGAACCCAATTAATAAGCCAACAGTGACTTTTTGGGGTCTTGATTCATAAAGTGGGTCACACACATGCAGTCATGAATTGTAGGAGCTGTCAGATGTTTGCCAATAGTCTTGTAGCCTTCTGGTTCAGAGCCTTTGCAGTCCTGCACATATTTTGATGGAATTATAAAGTTTGCAAAATTCCACTTGACAAGACTTTCTTTTTTTTTTTTTGGTAGCTTGGCTCTCATCCATGGTCCTTTAACTGTCTAATTTTTGATTAAAATATACAGCACCAATATTGTATCATGGGTTTATTTTCTCCATATTCATGTTTAACATTTGGGAGTGCTTACAATAACCAAAAATGACTGGTCTTTGCTCCCTCTTGTGCGTGCATGCAGAACTCCGGTCTACATCTCATCTAGCAGGACAGATGTGTGCTTATTGTAAAAACTGACTGGTCATCTCAGTCTTGAGAAACCAGTGCACTGATATGAAGTCAGCACTATTTGGAAGAATCTTAGAAGGAACCTTACCCGAGATTACGACATGGAATTCTGAGATGGAGTTTACATCGTTAAGTTCTGACATGTACTCTAAGTGAGGAAACTTAACAGGTAGATCTGTGTGTTCATAACAAATCAGTCTTCCGTGACATCAGTGGTTTACCCCAGGGCTTGAGCTTGGCACCGGTTGTATCTGTACTTAATAACAATGCGTCCAGTGAAGCTACATTCCATCTGCCACCTGGACAATTGTACTTTCTCTGGAACACAACCAGTTCTACTCTCTGATGAGACTGGTTAGCAACATTCCCCACATGTTTTGTTTTCTTACAGTGAAGTTGTTAGGACAGGTCTCTCAAGTTGAGTCTTCTCCTACTGAGTCTCTCCAGATGAAAGGTTTGTTGAGATGAGCAGATCCTCACCAGCAGGTAAGGTCCTAGCACACACTACGACTAATGACCAATAATCACATAAAGGTGTATTTTCCTTTGAATTTACCTTTTTTTTTTTTTTTCGCTGTGGGGAAGTAAAGATATTACAGCCTACTTATCTACCTTAATATTAATTCACAGTAAGTATAGATAAAAAAAGTGTATGTGTATATATGGCATAACATTTAGCATATTCATGATGCATGGTACATTATCTTGTGTCCTTTAATATTTATATGACGATACATTCTTATAATTTTTTTGTAATATTTGTCATACAACAGAATTATTAACAAATAGGTGAAACACATTTTTATATTAAATGTCATTTCCAATGTTTTGAGCGACTAATGTGCGTTATGTATATTACATTTCTTTCTCAATTAAAGTTTTAGGAAATAAAAGTGACTGGCACAAATTAAATTTATATTAATGTTGAATACTAGATGTAATGGGTTCTGCAGGAAGCATACAAATACAATAACCTACACATTCTTCATATCGGAAATTCTGTTAAAATAAATGTCATGTTAACTGAACGGTCATGGTGAAAATTAGTAAATTCCGGATTGTTGTCATTCCATCTGAGAGGCATACAGGAATCTAACCTGAATGTTTGCTCCTAAAGTGTATAAGCCACCACCTGTCAATCAGTTCTTACACACAAACAGGTGTGCTCATTTCTCTAGAAGTAACTGTTTGAGGAAACCTGTTTTCATGTTGTGAGTTTACATGATGCTGTGTCGCTTATCTTAAGCCACTCATTTCACATTTCATGTCAGAAGGTGCATATTTATGTGTGTGTAAAACATTCACTTTAAAATAGGAGACAAATGTTTTTGGTTCAGGCCTTCAAATGAGAAACTGTCAGAGGCAGAGCACAATATTCATATGTTGTCTGAAATAACTGACATTGTCTTCTCGCCTCAGCCCATTAAATTAACTGCGTTGACAAACGGTAATCACCATCCTCATCATCAGCACAATACTGAACTTGTAAGATAATATGTTCAGGGTTGGCAAGTAACTGATTACATGTAATCCGTTACTTGCAACTAATTACAAACAACTAACTGTAATCCATTACAGTTACCAGCTAAATGGTGAAATCAGATTACAGGTTTTTAAAAAGAATGTGGTGATTACTTCTAGGACTACTTTAAAATTTAAAAGGGAAGTTTGCAAAAAGAAAATTTATAAAGCAATCTACTGTTCTCATTATTCATTAACGACAATAAATAATTTAAATGGAAATCCTACTTTAATCTGATCCCTGAGCAACATACATGGTCACAAAAATAGAATTATTGGTCAAGGCAACGCAGTAAATAGCTTTGGATGGCATTTCAAAGAACAATGTTTAATAAGTAATCTAAAAGTAAATTGCTAAATATAGGTAATCCCAAAATTACGTTACTGGTTATAATTTTAGTCTGGTAACTAGTAACTGTAACAGACTACATTTAAAAAGTAACCAACGCAACCCTATATAGTTTACAACACTGATCTCTATTGGTGTAGTTTTAATAACTATACACTTAACTCGACGAGCACCGAGATTTGTATAAAGACTTGTTAAACAGTGCTTGCTAAACAGTGCTGCCATCTGCTGGACAAATGGAGCTAAACCAATAATTTAAATGTTTTAATGGTTTATTTTGAGTATATTAATGCTCTTGCCGTCGTCCCGTCACATGGTAGTTGATTTGTGTTTGTGCACTTTGAAAAGGTGATACATAACGTTTTGCCATAACGTTTATTTGGCCTGATCTGATCACCTGACCTAGTAAGATGCTTCCACAAGCATTATGAATATTGATGAATGTAGATACAGCCTTTCAGTTAACCATTTTGTTCAATAACTATTTCAGAACATTTGGCGGTGTTCTGTCAACTTTCCTTTTTCCCATTAATTAATGTCTGACAAGATATTCATCTGCAATAGGAAATTTACAATTAAAGGTATAGTTAACGAATGTAAGCTAATATACTTTCTCAAATGAAACAAATGTCACCTTGCAATACTCTTGCTTACCATAACAAATAATATGGTACTTCTACTTAACACTGACCCTGAAATAGGAACACAAACAAAAGTGGTGCATACCTGCACACAACAACAACAACATAATAGCATTTGCATCTGTGTCCAGTGTGTGGAGTGACTCTTCTGAGGGAGCACCGTATGGCATTGAAAGGAGGCATTTTTGATATGATTTGAGTCAGTTTAGCAAGCGTTCTCCAGAAGGACTAGCCTTACCTAGGGTTAGTTTTGAACATAGGATTTGCTGTATTACATATTCCATATTAAGAGTTTTGAATAATGATACCTTAGTCACATGGTTTGGTCCAGTTTCTACTGGATGTTCCAAGAGCCAGGCTCAAAACTAGAGGGGACAGACCTTTGCAGTAGCTGCCCCCAACCCTGTGGAATAGCCTTCCATTGTTATTTCTTTATTTGCTTTTTTTGAAACTTCATTTTGTGCAATTTGGGGTTTTTACCTTCTCTTGTGAAGCACTTTGGTCAACTACGGTTGTTTTAAAAGTAATGTATAAATAAACTTGACATTGATTTTTACGTTTCTACCAAAACTGCTTTCCTTCATCTCCTTATCTCAGTGTTGACCAATCAGAATGAAGCGGAAGGCGGCCACGACCAATGAACAAGTCGGTCCAGATGTGAAGAGACCAATGATGCACTTTGAGTTTGTGAGAAGAAAGAAGACTATTCTGGAAGATATCCGTTCTCCATAAAGTTGATGAGAAGGATGTAATTACGCGAAATGAGTACAACAAACTAAGGGTAACTATTTTACATGGTATGTATGGTTATATAGTTTCATGTAGAATTCAGAATATCTGTACTGATCATATGGTTTGCTATGCAAGAAATACAAGAATATTTAGACTATTACATAAGCAGGTGCTCTTCCTGCAGGTGGGGTCCTCCTCCTGCAGGTGGCGCCCTAAGTAACTGCCTAGTTGGCCTATGCTTACATACTTCCCTGCACCTGTTTTACTGGACTAATCCATGAAGGACTACTGGACAGTTACATTGTGTTCAGGCCCTGCTTTAACATTAGGGTAGAGTGATGATAGAGGTGTTGCTGTGGCACCAAGTCACCGTGTGTGTGTGTGTGTGTGTGTGTGTGTGTGTGTGTGGATTTAATCTGGTGTGAAAGATATTGCCGTGTGCAGTGTAGTGTGGCATCTAACCACTAGTGACTCAAACTTTAGGAGTGTTGCGTTCACCTTCAAGGGTTGCATTCTACTTAATAACAACTGGATTGTCGGGTAAACCATGTGACTACAGGCTGTCGTGGGAAATTATGCCTATATTTTTTGTGTACTGTTAAAATAACCCTACAATATTATTTTATAATTTCTGACCATCTAGTGGGAGCAACGCGTATAAGAGAACACATGGTGCAGCGTCTCTCTGGACGTGCTGGTTGCGTAACAACAACATATCCCCGCCCCCTGGTCCTATAAATAAACCTCGGAGACAAGATGACGGACTTCTCGGTGTCCGTCCAGCAGCTGAACGACCTGCTGACTGACGCCAACGGTCTGTACAGCTGGCCCACGCAACACTTCGATGAGGTGTACCCCCGTATCTACGTGGGCGACGCGTGAGCACACGCACACACAGTCTCTCTCACACGCACACACACGCACACAGTCTCACACACACAGTCTCTCTCACACGCACGCACACGCACACACAGTCTCTCTCTCACACACACACACACACAGTCGCTCTCACACACACACACACACACACACACAGTCTCACACACGCACACAGAATCTCTCTCTCACACACGCACACACGTACGTTGTGATTCCAGTGTACGCTGTCTGAGGCTGTAGTAAACATGAGACACACCATCATATAAGGAGGGTTGGTTTATAACGGGCTTTAGGATGCGTGAGTCACTCAGACATGACAAGCACTTTATATGCCTATGAAGTGTAATGGCACTGAACATCCAATAGGTGCTGCTATAATGCCACTAAGTAACTATCGATCACAGTATTACTAGTCTGTAGCATTGCGAGACCATCCTGATCTCGCAGCTTCAGTTTAATTTCGCCGTGAGAATCAGTCTGGAAAGAATGGAATGTGTCCGAGTAGCAACTGAACTCTCCAATCAGCGTCGTTTAGTTATAGGCTACGGACGTGGTTTAGGTGGGCCACTGCGAAAAGTACCTTTGAAAGTACCTGTAATTCACAGACAGTTTCAATGTACGGCTGCCTAGATGGACTTGTGACAACAATTCATCTGGCATGTCAAGTTACCAGTCATGATCAGATCTTGTAAGATAAGATCTTGTAGGCTATAGATACATAACACTTAAGTAGAATTGATTTTACATTTTCTGTATAATTGTGTCTTTATGGATGGATGTATTCAATTGAGATGCTTCAAATGACAGCTATGTCTATAATATTATACACAATTATCAATATATTTGTATCTAATTATGTCTATATATAATTTTGTTATGTCTTAAATCTCAAATGTAGTTATCTTCCTTGTTATAACTAATATAGTTCTGTCTTGTTATCTCAATAGTTAGTAATGGCTAGTTTGTCTACTGGTGTTCTCATTTCTGCCAAGTTATCTAATTTAGTTATGTCTGGCTATATACCATTCATATATGTAGTTATCTCTAGTTAAGTTATGTGTCCTGCCCATGTGTTAATTTATCAAAGCATATATTATTTCTAAATAAAGTCTTTTAACATATTCATAACACAGCAGTATCTATAAACAGACGGTAGATATATATATATATATATATATATATACACACACACACACATATATACACACACACACATATATATACACATATATATATATATATATATATATATATATACACACACACACACATATATACACACA
>JAODUK010000012.1:1503654-1525129 GCA_027564635.1 Typhlichthys eigenmanni | reverse complement strand
TACACAATTCGCGTGGATGACATATATTGAAGTAAAAACGGCGAATTTCGCCGAAAGGTGACAAGTTTGCACCCCTGTTGATAGCCTGCTACAGTACATCAATTCAACATATGTTAACATATCAAGCATCACAACATTTAGTAAGAATGATAACAATATGTTCTGATAGGCTTACATCTGTACTTCTGACAGTAGGCTAGATGTCAACCATAAGAATCATTGAGAACATCTCATCACTACGTCGTCAATATATGCATACTTGGACCAAATATCCACTTAAACAAAAACTGAATACTGATCCACTAGTGCCCACGTAAGATTGAAAGGATAAAAGAATCAAAGCTAGATGATAGAATAATTTTAGAACACATTTAAAACTACATAACAATGTGCATGTTTTGTTGAACTGACGGTGCGATGAATCCGTCAGCTTGGCTATTTAAAGTAGCGCTATCAAATTATTTGTAAAGCCAAGTCATGACAATAGCATAGCACAGAGAAAAATATGTGTCATCTGGCACTGAAGGAGAGGGTCTATAAATAGCTGTAATAACAGAGGGGGAAACCAGCAATTCCAGGAGGTGAGAGAGGCTACCATAGATACCAAAGCTCCCAGGGACTCAGCGTGTGGTGGGGTGGTGCGGGGGAGGGGGTGCAAGGACAAGCAATCAAACACAGAACACAGTGAGCTGCGTTCTGACTTCCACCGCAGGTTCATTATTAGCTGACAGAACACTGAAGTCTTATGCAGCGACTGTGTGGGTACACGTCAAGCCCACTCCGCATGTACTGGAGCACTCTGACTGCAACGACCCATCTTAGCTCTCCCAGACACGGCTCATCTATTATGCATGACGCCATCAACCGATACAGACCATGGCGAGGGGAGGGTGGGACCTGGTTGTCCCAGAGCCTATGAGGTCATGTTAGCCTACGTGGAGGTGGTGGTAGAGGAGATAGGCCACACGTTGTGACCTCTGCCTGTCCTGCTGGTACTGGGTCTCATAGTTATGATGAAGAGGATGGACAGCTGACTCAGAGAGGGTAGAGTCAGAGTGCCAGTAAGATTCTCCTTTAAAAAGGCAGGTTTAGTTATTGTCGAGAACCCTTGCTAACTTTGAGCTCAAAACAAAACAATATCCCGCCACAGCGCTGCCTCACACATTGAAACACATTGTGAGGCAAAGCATAGTGCTATGGCTTTGTTGTTGTGAGCGGTGTTCGGCACTTTGTTTATGTTACTATTTACGGAGCCAGGGGTGTGTAGAAGTATTGGATTATTTTTTCAACACACACAGAAAATGGTAAGAGATAGCGAAATGCGAGGAGACCTTTGGTGAATTCAACAAAAAGTGTATAGCTTACAATATACCTTTATTTCTTTCTGACTGTTGCTAATGTCCCACAAACTTCTGTATCTTATGGGACATTCTATGATATTCTCTCTCATATTCCTAATAATATTGCAGCGTGCTTCTTGCCAAATTAGCCTACCTTGTAAAAACTGTTCTACAGAGGCATACACTTCTTTAGTCAAGGATACTATACTGTACCATAATCACAACATGAGATTCAACACTGGCTGTAATACATATTCTAGCCATTACAGAATAAGCATTAAACTGCTACAACATCTACGTATGTACTGTATGTGCGTAGCAAGTAACGGTACTAAAGTCAAATGCATATTTTTCGCTAACTTCTGTACGTTCAAGAATACAGCATTGTGTTTGTTGATGTTGTTCACGTGGCGACCTACGATAAATGGTACAGTTACTGCTGTGTGACGTCTGGGAAAAGCGACCATTGAATTAACATTTTCCATATTGTAGCATCCCGTTTAATACAGTTAAGTGGTAAAATAGGAATACACTACACACGTTACTGTAGCCTTATAAAGGACTAGTGTGAACGAAACTATTAGCTTGCAATAGCTGGCTATACCTTTAACGGCAGGATCAGTCATTCTCAAGAGCGCTTGCTAACTTTGAACTCAAACTTCGAGCTCAAATCAAAAAAGTATCGCTCTGTCGTCCTGCGGCACCACCTCAAACATCGAAAAGCATTGTGAAGCAAATCGTAGCACTACGGCTTTGTTGATATGAGTGGTGTTGTTCGCCACTTTATGTTACTATTTACGGAGCCAGGGCTGTGTAGAAGACATATCAGATTATTTTTTCAAAATGCACATAGAACGGTAAACTAGCGAAATGCAAGGAATATTTGTTACAATGTGTTACAATTTTAAGTGCATTAGCTTACACTTAGCTTAAGATGATCATACCTTTAATGCTCAGATATGGAGAGCATCTAGCCCCCCTGAAAATAAAGCTGTCTCCATGCTTAACTCCTGTTGGAGGCAAGAACGCAATTCTCTAACTTCCTGTTTAAGGGTTATGATGGAAATTTGCAGATTGTGACAAGCCTGTCCAAAACAATATCTAAATTCAGGCAGATGTATTACAGTGCACCTGAGTATTATCATTCCTGGATGTGATTACACTAAACAAAATAGTATGCTGATGTATCCACAAGTGAAAAATATGAAATGCAAAGTGACACACTGCATTTTTTTTTTTGCAAATTTGTTTCGATTGCACCAACAGGGGAAAGGTGCTATAATAACTTAAATCCAATTTATGTTTTTTTGTAAGCAGAATATGTGGTCGCTATAAGACAGACCCCTGTCTCTTGGCATAATTAGGGCTTTTCACACTGCATACTCTTAGCCCCGGGCTAAGGAAAGCCCAGGGCTAAGAGCTAAACCGGGACTGACTTAGCCCCTTTTCACACTGGCATCTCTGTGTTTAGTGGATTTTCAGGAGCTAACCCTGAAAACTCAGGGATACCCTGCTCAAGAGCAGGGCCAGCTAGCCCTGGGCTAAAGTCGGGGTTAGCCCACTTTGGAATGTTTGTGCCAGTGTGATATGAATACTTTCTTAGCCCCACTTAGTTCCTAATGCACCTGTAAAAGCCATTATTAGTAATGTAATGCAAATAATTTATCTTGATTAATAACGTTGTAGATGCTATTGTGCATGATTAACATCATGCCTTTATTTTATCGAGTTACTATGCCTTTAGCGCTGTGCTGTGTAGCCTACCGTCTAATTATTCAGTCAGAGTTAGTGAGCCCACAGAGCAAAACCGTTTTAGGACACAGTTGAAGAAAAGAATAGACAAATTGAAGAAATTCAAAAATTACTTAACATTGTATAACTGATTTACTTAATTTACTTTTATTTACTAAAGTTTTAGAAAACATTGCTAGCTTCCAGAGTTTATTTTGCGTCAGACTTATTGCTGAACGGCGTGGACCACAAACAACATAATTACATTTTTAGTTAGAGACTATTACAACTACAGCACCCGTAACGCCGGTATTCCACCGGGCACGTGTGCGCAGCGTTCCGGCTCCGATGCTGGTTTGTTCTGTCGTCTCGAGGCCCCTAGCACACCAAGACGCGTCGCTAGAAACGCGTCGCTAGAAACGAGTCGCTAGAAACGCGTCGCCAGAAACGTGTTGCGACGTGCATGCACCTTTTATTGGTGCCGCGCTTCGCGTTTTTTGTGTTTGTTAGACACGCATAAAAGTTAATTGGGTTTATCAAAGGGCTTTTGAAGCGGCCGCATTTAGCGACGCATCAACAGCAAAACCATTGGTTTTTTTTGCGTTTTTTTAGACGCGCACAAAAGTTAAAATATTCTCAACTTTTCAGCACAAGGCACGGAGTCGCAGTGTTTGTCAATGTGACAGTTTGCCCAGGCAGCCATTCTTGTGATCTGGGATTTATCAACGCGCTTTTGAAGCTCTTAAGCGACGCGTCTCGATGTGATTAGGGCCTAATTTAACCAGGGGCTAAAAACGTTATAAAATTGCTGTTAGCCCCGGGCTAAGCACAGTGTGGAAAGCCCTCTTGTGAATGACCAGCAGCGTATACTATGCGCAGTAAATGGAAGGCACAAGAAAAAGAACAGTACTATGCATCTGTAACTCAACAGCAAGTACAACAAAAGAGCTCGTTCTCTTTCCATTTTCATAATTGCTAGTTTTTCTAAGGACTTGTCCTTTCTTATAATTATCTACAGTGACAGCCTTATCTCATATTCATGTTTGTAACTACGTCCACAAACTGGCATCGCACAGAATGCATTCTGTACAATAAGACTTTGTGTAATAAATGAAGGCTGTGCGCTAGCTCACATCAGTGCTGCTCATATAGAGGCCTTGCTTCAGTAGCTCGACGCACCAAGTAAATATGCTGATTTGTAGCTCTCCTCTTTTCCCTCCTTGAACTGCAACACTGGGTGTGTTTCTTTTGCGAGCCAGTGTGTGCCAGCCAGCTGATCAGAATGCATTACCTGTGTTGCTGATGTGAGCAGTGATGAGGTCCCCAGCAGGCATAGGGCAGGGCACTCCCTAATCGTCTGCACCCACAATGCTTGCCTGCCTCCAATAACAACACATGCTGATAAGAGCTGACAGGGTTCAGAACAAGAGTGGCATACAGCAGGGTTTCTTGACCTGAGTGGGATGGCAACGTGGCCACGATGGGGCCAGCGGAGACAAGTCTGCATGTGTGTATTAGGGTGGGTTGGGGAGGATGGGGGTCTCAAAGAGCCTTTTAGGCACAATATCCACTGTTAAGATGATGCTCGCATTGCCTCTTGAGATGCTGTGAACAAGCCGTGTGCACGACACTGAAAGCATTTGGCTAAAGGAGTCAAGGCTTTCTTGACATGTTTAATCACATTAATGAGCGCTCTGCCTGCAACGCTGCTACGCTAGTGGTTAGGACCAGAGGTGTCGATGTTACCGTGGTAACCAGGGGTTACTATGGCCTCCAGAGCCTCAGCCCGAGGAATCCACGTAAACTGGCAGCACGTCGGTCTCGATCCAAAATAAACCGATACACACTGGACACAATTCGCAACTAAAACCAACACAGAATTAATTCACAAAAGCCACACTTGGACAATGAGGCTTTTATTGATAATATGCTGAATAAGTGTTGCTTAGTCAAATTGCTTCAGACGATGTGTCCTTTGCTTTATTAGGGAATAATGTTAGATTTTTGAGAGAAAGAGAATCCCTCTGTGTTTTATGTGTTATCACATGAAACAGATGCCCCACACCTGAAACATGGGCAATGTGCGTGCACGCACATGCGTGACACACACACACAATGCAATATTAGGCAATGGCATGCATGTAGCCTAGTACATGCCATTCCCCATCCTTACCTCATATGAAGGAAAAAAAAAAAACACACAAAAAAGCACATGTTGACCTTATTCTTTCATCCGCAGCTTTAGATTTATGTGAGTGTTTATAAATACATTTTTCTTCAATTAGCGCCCAAAATGAGGGAATAAAAAAAAAGGCATTTGCTTTGGAGTCACTTTTATCTGTAGTACACATTTTATTACAAAATGCTAATTGTTAATGCTATTCTGCCAATCAGTAACATCTACTCTAACAATAAGTTCTTAACTCTATTTAAGTACGTATTATTCAGTTTTATGGGCTTCTTATAGGGTCTGTCTCACAAATACTCTCTCTGAACTCCCTCCATTTAATGGCAAATTCCCTGACCTTGTTGACACTCAGTGTACATTATAGGGGTGCACAATATATTTACCCAGTATCGCTATATCACATTGCGCAATATCATATCAAGTATGCAATATTCAGTTTATTTTATGGAGAGATGCGTGCGGTGGCTGTGAAGAGAAAACAGTGTCCAAAAAGAATGCCTCTTCAGTAGCTTGGAATTACTGCTGTTGTACGAGTCAAATATGACTGCCAGTGACTTGAAAACGTGTAGTTTTGATATGTTATTAATATATTTTGAGGCATTTTCCCATAACGTGTTTTTTTTTTAAACTCATGCTTAAAAATATCGAAATGAATATCGATGTATATCAATTTTCATGATCAATATCGCAATATCACATTTTGTCAATATCATGTGTAGATTACACACTAAATTTTATACCAGTTGATACCCAGTGAGGCGTTTGTATTTTGGTTCTCTGCCTCCGTCACCCTAATCCATTTCCCCCCCTCATTTCCAACAGTGATGTGGTGAACATGGCCTAGACCATGGGAAATACAGGTGAAGTGATAGGACAATATAACACCCTCAGTTAACCTCTGAGTATCAGTCAGCAGGCTAGTGACCTCATATCTACATCATTACAGAAATAAGGGCTCTGACATCAGACAATCTCACACCTGGCTCTTCTTTTAAGAAGAAACAGAGCTCATGTACTGTAAATGTATATACAGACCTACTGCTCCAGCTGTATTTTGAGGTCTGTTGTCATGAAACAGGCCTGTATGCAGAGCCTCTGTTACAGTCAATTGCGAGTACGTCTTAGGACACTGTCTATTTCTCACAGACTGCAGCATAGCAAAGGATGTTCTTGTTAGGTAAACTGCTTTAGAGAGTTCACACATAATCTCTACCCTGTCTAAACTACATGACAACTGGATCCACACTTTCCAAATAGACAGCTGTCATGACGGTTCAGACTCTTAAGAGGCTTGATAGTAAGACATGAAGATGCAGGTAGCTACAGCACAATGACACAACAAACTAACACAAATTAGAGCTGACAGTTATAGATCACAAAATATTCAATGGTGAGAGAGGCTACGAGTGCAGTCTGGCAGGTGCAATTGGCCACCTAGGCCAGACATGTAATGTACTGTAGCACAATGAAGGAAGACTTCATCTACATCAGTTTAAAACCAAAGGCCTTGGCCCATCCAGATACATACCACAGGGCCTGCCGAGGAATTAAGAGATACTCAATAACAGCCACAATTATCCAGTGTGAACATCATTATTTTCTTGTGACTATATATATTTTTTTTACCAACCTCTTCACTCTTATGATCTGATCTCTCATCGGCTTTATGTCTTGGAAGCTCTGCTGGTTGACAAGGCTGTAGACCAAGATGAAGCCTTGTCCGTTTTTGATGTAAAGGTCCCGCATTGATGCGAACTGTTCGGTGCCAGCAGTGTCAAGAATCTCCAGAACAGAAGGCGACGAATCTACCTCGATCTCCTTGCGGTAAAAATCCTCTATGGTGGGGTCATACTTCTCAATAAACGTCCCGGTGACAAACTGAACAGTGAGGGCGGATTTCCCGACTCCACCGCTGCCTAGCACCACTACTTTATACTCGCGCATTGCTCCCTTGTTAGTGGATTAGATCAAGAGATTGTCGAACGGGATCAATCTCCGTGCGACATTGAAATTAGCTCAAATATCCTCGCACAAATTGCATTCACCATTCGTGTCCCATTTTGAACGGGTGTCCATATAACAATTTGCTCGCCGCTGCTCAGCTATGGCAGAGCACAAAGACTCGGTTCCCTAAAATGGATTTCATTGTAGAAATTCCCCCACGCAGATCAGACATTGATAACTATACGTGCATCAGTGGGTAGCAATTGTCAAAATGTGCATGGGGAGGGATTTAAAAATCGCCTGATGATGTACGGTAGACCTTTTCATCTGCTTAACGTCTATGCATCATAAAAAAAAAAACTAACTTGCTCCGTCGAAGACATTGGAAAATTAGCAGGGCAAACCATATAATAATGCCTAAGCGTCAAATTGGATGCTACAACCTGCCAGATAATCGATTAGTTTATACTAATTAAACACTTATTAAAACAACTTGCGTCTTTTTGTTTCCTTTTGAAGATCTCTTGCATATCCTTGTTTCTTATTCGCTCACCAATACAATCCTGGCAGCCATACTCTCGGGTGGACACCCACCGCCGCTGCGCTGCGTAACCAGCCAGTACCTACTCGGCTCCCGTACTGAGGAAATACATTGGGGTCCTCCCCCTCCAGAATGATGCCCATACAGCCCAATGGCTGCAACCATTCGAGCTAACTTCGCTCATGACTATATGGATGCCACAGCAGGAGAACCAGTAAAATTCAGTGGTGATATTTCCGTTCATGTGTTAAACGTCTCATCATTTGATTACCCCAGTGACGGCCAATGAGCGCTCATCCAATCACAGTGGCAGTTTGAGGATGTGTATCCAAGAGGAGGAAAGTGTATTGGATGGTGTTGCTATGGGAACGTTGCATCCAGTTGTGGTCTAAAAAAAACTAGTCCTTTATTTTTCTTTCAAAAATGATTTGATAAAACAACCAATATTATCATACTTTCTTATGAATTGTTAACTACAATATATTAATAGTTTATATATAGAGTGTTATATAATCAGAGTAAGCCACTGGAGAATGTTTTACAAATTAATTGTGCTAGTTAAATGTGCCATTATAAGTAAAACAACATCAAACAACTCAAATCATTTACTTTTATTTTTATAACTTTTATTTTAATTTTAAACATTAGATTTTACACACTTTTGGGTTTACTGGAACAAAACTATTCACATAAAAATAACATTACATACAAATAAAATAGTTTAAATTGTCACATTAACATTTAAAATGAAGAAAATGTTATGCTTAAGCCCAGTCTATGGCATAACAGATGGAAACGAGAGTCCTGCACACTCGAATCCGCTCAATGGGCTTTTCATCTATTTATTTGTTTTACAATCTACAAATTTGGCCTCAAAAGGAAAAATTGTGTCATAATATCACAGAATAGATCACTGAAATGTAACTGACTTACCAACTTATTTTAATTGTATAAGAAACAAATGAACACATACACTTAAGAACAACAGATCAAAGGTAAGGCAAAGTTCACAGAAGAACTTGTCTGTTCAGTTTATCCAACTGTTCAGAAAGTGCTTGAGAATATTGTTTTCATTGGGTACGTAGAGCAAACATTCTGACTGTCCATACCTCTTAAATGTGTGGTCTAAAACCGATTATGAATTACATGCAGATGTGTTGTGTGACATTTAGCATTTTGCCAAATAAAGCAATGAATATCTAGTTAAAAATACTGGTAACAATCAATGTGAAATATGCCTTTTCGTTTGTTGATAAAATAAATTAGGTAAAATCGGTCATACATCATAAAAAACCCGGTAACAAAGTGCATTGCTAAACAGCAACTGAATGCTCAATCAAAGAAATATTGACATTTGCTGGCCGTGGTAGGTGTTTCTGTCAACACGTTGGCTTTTGGTTGAAAATGTTTTCACTGCATGCAACTACAACTCTGTTAAATGTAAAATTAATAGTCTGATGCTAATTTATATAAAGATATGGATAATAAAGACCTATGTTATAGGATGATTTTGCTTGGACACGAGAAGTCAGTTATGTAAATACATAATCAAGTGTTTTAGGATGCAAAAAGGGGGAACAAATTATATCTATACACAATTTTAACTTTAAAATATGGCAGACTAAAATGAAAGATCATAAAATGTGACCTATATCATATATATATATATATTTTTTATAAATCTTTAAAAGAAATAATATGGCCTTGTAAATGTTCGGGTGTGTAAATATGTACAGGAAACAAGGCAGTACCAATGATGAAAGCTCCAACATTGCTCCAACATTCAATCCCTGAACATAACCAAATTATCCTGGGCTATTTAACAGGACAGGGCCCTCTGAGGAACCTCTAGCAGAGCTAAGTCCATCTCAATAAGTTACATTCATTTTAAAATATAACAAAACACTTTTTAATTGTTATATACCTAGTGTGAAACTATGAAGTTCTAGTGAATATATTTCATCCAATAAAGTGTAAAACACAAAAATAAAAATACATAACGAGAAAAAAATAATGATAGTAAGAACAAGGACAAAGTGTCTTGGTGGATTGTCTGCGGTAATCAAACACAATGGTCTTCGTGTGGAAATATATAGTACATTTCAAAGGGGAGGTTATGCATACATACAAAGACATAACAGAATAAGAAAAATAGGTAAATAATACATATCTAGGTGAAAAGGATACCCCATGTTAACGTTGTTTTGTTTACATATTCTCAAACAAAAAAGGTAACATCTGTGCTGCAGGTTAGAGTACTGCTATAACAGACTAACGGACTTGCATAATTTAATAAAAACCATATTACACCAACCACTTCACCAAACATCTGATTTCTATCATTCTACTTGACAAATTTGAGATAAAGTATGGTTACTCTTAAGATTATACACAATAAGACTTCTAAACCTTGTGAAAAGAAGCATACCCCTTTACCCACTTAATCATTTCCAACCACTACAGAAAAATCTCTCTTGTATGTCAAACAAAATGTTTGATGTAAATTAAAATTTAGAAACAAAAACTCTAACCTGTTGTACAATGTACAACATATGCTAACACACTGAATTAGTGTCACACAACATATTAATTTTTGTCTAGTTTTTACTGAACTAGTAAAATGGGTTAAAGGAACAGCATTGTTAATAGTTGAGTCATTTTTTAAAGATTTATCATCATTGTATATACATAATATCTCTTTAGGCACTTCTAATATTTAAATAAAATCTTAATTAACAAATGACTTAGCTAATAATTGCGCACTAACCAAACTAAAACATAGAACCACAATATATTTAGTTACATCACCAGTGAATACATTTAGATTTATTTGACTATACCTCCCTGTCATATGTCATTTAAGTTTTCTTTATAATAACTGCTGAGCAATGATCCAGTTACCTAACCAAATTTAACTTTAGCATCAGAATAACGTTATTGCCTTCAGGCAGACACAAATAGCCATTTCCATATCAGCTTTACTTAAGTCAAACATATTTGCAATGCAAAGGCACACCAGGAGGTGGAGCGCTGTCCCTGTTATAGAACCGTACAGTATCAACAGGGTCTGCAAAAAGTGGACCTACCCACTGACATTTTCAAAATGTATCCCTGCTAGCCTGATTTCAGAGCTCAGACCAGTGCTTTTAACTGTAATGCGTAATGGCCAATACATTAACAATCATTAGTGTAGGAAAGTTTCTGATCTTTTACATTGACCATTAAAAAAAAGGGGCGCAAACAAACTAATTCCTAATGTTTAAACTATGTGTATACTGTACATACATAATTAATCCTGTGTGACATATTCTGAGCAATTTAGCGATACATTTTATCACACATCAAACTAATGTTAACATTTCCTCTGTGATCTTGTTAGCATGCAGTTTGCGGTAGACTGTGTGTGAAGCTATCAAAGTATTTACAGACCGACTGTATAGAACCTTGAATGGGAGCAACCTGGCACACAGTTCCGTGTCTGGTAGTTACTTCAGGATAATCTGTTGCAAAAGCAAAAGACATGACACTCATTTGAAACGCATCCTTGCTTTTTAAAAAGTTATTTGACGACAAGAAAGCATAATATCCACCTCATTTTGGAACACACTTCCAAAGAGAATTTGTGTAGGGATGTCTGGGCCAATTGTTGATTGATAATGAACTAACTCTGCGATTGATAAAATGTTTAATATAGTATGTTGGATTAGTGTGCATTACATATTTTTATTATTATTATATGATATTAATAATAAAATGTATCTAAGGCCAGAAGTCTTTTATCACTATACTTCTGCATTCATAAATAAGGTGGATAGAATCTGAAGATGGTTATAAAACACTTTAGCTTTACTATACATTAATATCAACAAACGTGTAGATGTACCATACACTGAAGCAACAAACTAAACTATTTTCAACAATAATAAATCTTTGGTTACACAAAATACATACTGTACATTGTCTACTCACAACCATTACATTCATTGTTGTGGGGACAGTGGAAAAGCCACCTCAGTCACACATGACACACATTCATACCTTGATAACATCACCATCCCCAAATTACATTATTATACTTACACTAGCCTATATCATGGAATTTAAACCTTGACTGTACAGGAGGCCTCATCACCGCTATAATTTATTATAATTATTATTAATTTCCTACTCACTTTACTCACAAATGTATAACTGCATTTTGCTTGAAAAATCCATTATTAGACATTGATCAAAGCAAAACCGTGCAAAAAAGATATTACGCAACACACAAAATAATATGCAGATGAGAAAACTACTATGCAGATGAGATGTTTCTAAGTAAGTGCTGCCGTTCATAAAGTAAAATATCCATAGCTTGTAATGAGATACACAATGTTCACGGTCAAGATGATTTAATTCAGTTGCATGGCTCATAAGAAAAACAATCAAAAACATATATACTGTAGGTATGTTCATTCTCAGAAAGCAGACCACACTGACTGCACACCTTTGTATAGTTAACGTTAATAGTAGGCAAAGAAAGCAGGAAAAGTGGGCTGAAAAAAAAAAGAAAGAAATCAACCCTGGATTTAACAGGAGGCACTTATTTAGACTTGGAGGATTTAAAGCTTTAAAAAGGGAGCCAACCTGAGTGCCTGGTGCTGATGCTGCGTAGGGGACACCTGCGGCGGGAGCAGTTGCTGCAGAGACAGTAGCAGGCGCAGCACTGTACATCATGGGCACTTTTGTTTCAGGAAGGGAACCATGAAAGCAATGAGAAGGAAGGCAGGTGGAGCATTATGGTAACTGTAGCAACGGCACTCTCTCTCGCCCTCTCCCATTCGCAGGCTCGTGTGCAGACACACATCAGCGGCATGCCATCTTTGGGTTAGACCAGCAGATGGCATGCGCAAAGCAAAGCAACACAACACAGGGGAGGGGGGGCGGCGCAAGAGGAGGGCCAATAGAAGGTAGTTTAGGAAATCTGTCTATAATGTTACATCTGAAGAAAAATGATGCATGTAACTAGCCCAAAAATAAAAATGTCAATACTTAAAAATTACATATATATTTACTGGATATATAACATTTCATTATTTCATTATCTGAGATGTTTATCAGATTTCCCAATCTGTAATTCTAATGGAATAAATTACAATAAAAAGGGTGCATGGATGGGTGTACTGTACTTTAAGAAGAAACTCAATATAAAAGCAAAAATCTATTAGAATATTAGACTACAGTATAGGTGATATACATGGCTCCAATTACATTTTCTTAAGGTCTACAGTAAATTATTAAGTAAAAATAACAAGAACAATACACCCATCCATCATTCAGTACATGGAATATTAGAACAACCAAATGAAATAGCAGGGACCTACCAATGCTGGTAGATGGAGCCATGCACAACACTGATCCTGTGTGATTATGTAATGGAAGGTGGAAAACCCAGGTTAGCTTGAGACTGATTCTCGTACACACACACACAGACACAGACAACCTACAGTAGTATAAGCAAAGTACAGCCCCACAGAGAGAAACCAATGATCTCTAGCCCGATGCGCCACTGTGCATCCACAAGACCCAAACAGTGAGGCAGTGTAGGGGCTAGTGGGGTAAACACATGCTGCATAAAACACTCATATCTGGCAAAGAAGGGGAATAACCGCAAGGTGTGGCAGAAGTGCAGGAGAAAGGGCAAGTTTGTCTCTTGTTGATTATCTGATCAAGACAGCCATCTTGACAGAAAGAGTTTCACTGGAGACTTAATCTACATTTTAATGGTAAACGTTGGTACTCTGTGAGTTCATGTTTATCTCTGTGTAAGCACAGAGTGGGTTTTTATAAACCTCTGCATTCATCAACATGGACATTCACAGCCTAAAGTACTTAGCAAAGCTAACGGCACGCACTTCTTAAATGTCCATCGTCCATAAGATTATTAATGTACTCCCCATCTAACTACATGTGACCTCAACAGCCTGAAACAGCCTGTAAACCCCCCACCATCATACAACATAGTAAGAACACAAAAGAAATGGAATATGGATGATGGCAACTTGCATATGAGGGCATGTTTGCTTGGGTTACCTGCGGGGTAGAATGACTGCTGAAGCTGTGCGTTGGACAGAGCCTGTTGGTAGTGCAAAAAGCTGGGGTTGAGGAAAGAACCAGCCCCATGGCTCTTCTCAAAAGCTGGCCTCTTTGGTAAGGGTTGCAGGACATTGTGGGGAAAACCCTGCAGAGGAAAAGAAGAAGATAGTGTATGAAAGAGACAGGCACCTTCTATTCATTGAGGACTATCTGTCTGGACATACGTATAGAATTATTATTATTATTATACATACATATAATGTGTATGCATATATATATATATATACACACATATACATACATACATACATACTGTACATATACTGTATACAATTATGTTTTATAATGAAACAATGTTGTCATAACTACAATACAGGTTACTGCTACCAAAGGCAAGATTCAATTCAAGAACACTGTCTTTGATTTAAAAAGTGAAAGGCATGGATGCCTCAAATAATAATAAACACTAAATGGATGTTATGATTCTGTTCACAAAAACAACACTAGATGAGTTTTGTTAACAACAATGACAAAATCAAAGGTTATCCCAGTATAATTAATCGCTACATGCAAAGCAAAAGGTGAAAGTACCAGGTCTACAGTTGTCTCGAGGGGTCGCTTCATTGCTTTGGCAGTCGACTGAGTCTTTTAATAGCAGGCAGCGAGCACATGATGGGCCAATGGGATTCAAGCGTGTTAACATACAGGTAACAGCAAGCAGAGGTGCATCATGGGGGACAGCATTGCATTGTGGGTAGGTGAGAAGGAAAAACAAAACAAAAAAAAAACTCTGAATGTTTTATACCACATACGTACTAATATACATGCACATTAACCAAAACAAGTGATTCAAAGCCACACAGACCGGCTACCATACATCTCCCGAATCAGCAGGTTAGAATATACTATCCAGCAATGGCTTAATCAAGATTTAGAACATGTATACTGTAACATGCCAAAGGTTTACATTACTGATTGTATATTATTCATTTATTGTGAATAATTGGACTAGTAGTTGTTTTTACTATAAACAAAACACCATCTAAGACACCAATGCTTTAACCATAATATCAGTATAATCAAAAATCAAATCAATATTTTAAGTGCCAATATAAGATCATTGTTTTTATTGATGTAAATATCTTAGATAATTGTAAGAGCTATATCTAAAAACACATTGGCCCTCATTTATGAAACATGCGTACGACAGAAATATGGGCGTACGTCCATTTCCACGCAAAGGTCGGCATTTATCAATCTGGACCAATTTGGATGGGAGCTGTGGCAACAATCAAATCTCACGTCAAGTCTCAACTTGTGTACACAAGTTTTCAAGTCATCTTACTTGGGGTGCAGCATAGTGGAGGTAGCGGATAATTATCTGTGAGTTGTTTTTAGACCATATTCTGCTTCTGACATCAGGCATTTAAGAGTAGACATTCATTTAACCCTCCCACTGTCCTAAGGCATTTCAGCAGACTAGCAGCAGGGGGAGCGAACTGCGGAATGTCATATGTCCGTGTTGTGGTTGCTGCCCACTACTGGCAAGTGCACCGGGTCATTTTGACCCATAGGACAGCGCGAGGGTTAAATGTATGACGGCAAAATATTATATTTTAGAGGGAGGAATCCTATAGCCTGCATGCTAAAAGCTGAAAGCAACATCATTTTGGCCTGTTCTGTCTGCATAGTGCAGGTTAACAGGGTGTTATTATTTGATGATCCGATCCGACGCTGACTATCTAGATTGCCAAAACAGTTGTAGCCTGCTCAGCGCAGCCCCAAATGCGGTCCGCTTTTCAGGTTCTTAATTTTAAAAGCTAACCACTTTTCTCCAATTTAAGCAGAAGAAACATAATTAAAATTAAGCAATAAATAAACAATCTAAATATCTAATATTTATTAGGAGAATTACCTTTGAGTTGTTTTTAGGGCAGGCATTTGCATGCCAATGCATCCACATATTCATATAGCCCATCAACCCGGATCGGGGTTGTAAAATATAGCGATATAGATTATGGCAAAATATTATTTTGTAAAGCCAATCTGTATCAGCGGAGGGAAATGTAGCATAGAGCCATACTCGTGTGGGGATCTGCACGTATAGCGCAGATTAACAGGCTGTTATTTGATAATCCGATGGTGACAGAACAGCCTATGCCCAAAGAGCCCTCTAGTAGGCCTAGGTAACTACATTCAGGTTCATTTTTTAAAGGCTGAACACCTTCAAATCTGATTTATCTGAAACGTAAAAATTGACAAATCAATACATTAAATAGGCTATGATAAATCGGCTATATAGGCCTAGTATGTCTGTATTATTATGGCTTTAACTGGCCAGGACAAAGGTGGTGCGTAGCTGGTTTGCATACCTCTTCTCCGAGCCGGTCAGAGAAGTGTCTCTTCTTGAACGTATTACAACTCTCCATGTCATAAACTCTAGGGGCAAGGCCTCTAAATCTAGCATATTTAAGAGCGTGGTACTTAAATGACGCCTGTTTTCCACCGCCACATTTATCAACGTGCGATCATTCTTACGCTTGTTTGGGGAGATACGAATGGTTTCATAAAGCACACATGAGCGCTATCGTAAGATGAATTCTGTGCTCGGATCTGCGCTGGTTTCAACGTTAGATTGATAAATGAGGGCCATTGTCTCGCAAAGACCCCCTTCACACCTGTGATGTGTTCTTCTGTATGACCTCAAGTGAAGCCATGGCTAATTCCACCACCACCATGTGAGTAAAGTGTTCATTTGTTTCCAAACATTATTTATGAGTTAAATGGGAATTAATGCTTGTACATTACATGGGTCCAACCCCAACAAAGAAGTACATGTAAATCACACAGGTGTTACCCAGTGTGGACTGACAGACTATTCTGTGTCTGTATGACATAAATATTGGACAAGGAAGTGTTGTGTGTTTTGATAAGCAAATGAGAACTCCATATACGAGACAGGCGTTTTAACACCAGATATACAGTATATGGTGTAGCCAAAATATGCCATGTGAGATGCATGGTAATGCCAGCTGTAAAGGGGGCCAAAGTGAACAAAGACCATCATATCATTTTCACAGAATGTGGAGCTCTGTTTATAATAGATTAGAAGATCAATGCTATGCTCTTTGGAGGAATTGGTCTAAGCAGACTCAGGTAAAACTAATATTTAACCATATGTGATGACATAACGCATTGTTATTGCAAGCTAAGAAGATATAAGCTCAAGGTCATGCAGAGAATGTCGCAATGTAAATAAAGAAAAATAACCATAAAAATGATACACATAACAAGGCAGTGTGGGTTGGGCCAGGCAGTCTATGGAGGGCATGCGAGACACCAATAAATAACAAGCAACTACAATTAAAACTGAAGAAAAATGTGCTTCGGTATTTGGTACTAAAATATGTTACATACTGTAACATCTTTAGCCCTCAAACATCACACAGAAAGTCCCTAAATAAAACATTAAGTGGTTAGGCTATCATTTTTAAAGTGAAAGCTAAAGGCGTATCTACAGTACTGTACCAGCAGGCAGGTGTTTAGTTTTTTTGTTGTTGCAATAAACAGCTATTTTACAATAGAGGACACAACATCTAGAAAATCAATTTAATTTGGCGTGCTGGAAAACATTAAATGTAATATACTAATAAACTACTTTATCACTTTTCATACAATTCAGCAATTTTAGGCTGTTTTCTATGTGAAAATATTTCAGCTAATAAATATTTAAAATGGACAATAAGCCAGTGCTCCACATTCTATGATGTCATGAAAAACACAAGGCTATGCTTCATGATAAGTGTGTGTGTGTGTGTGTGTGTGCGTGTGTTAGCAAAATGTACTTTCAAGCTATAATAGCTCCAAGCAGTCTAAAGGGGCACGGGCATGTCTTACCATGATCGCAGCTGCTGCCTGTGCCACGGCCGTCTGGTTGACCTGTTGCTGGCTGGCTTTGATCTTTGCCTGTAAGTGTGCAGGTGGGTGGAAATACTTGCACTTCTCCCTGGAGCAGCGGCTCTTGATGTAATCCATGCAAACAGTGACAGTGTTGTCACTGGTGTCAATCATCGGGCTGTCGCTGGGGTGAGCAAAGCGGCAGTCCGTTTCTCCTCTGGCACAGTTTCCCCGCTGAAACTCACGGCACACCTGGGAGAAAATCCCATTGGAGGCAATGGAGAGACTTGTGTGAAGGGAAAAGAAGTCCACTCACGTAAGAGACAGTAAACCCCGGTCAGTGCTTGCCTACCTCCAGTTTGTCTGTACGCTGCAGCTTCTGTGAGGGGGAAGAAGAAGACGAGGAGGTGCTCTGGACTGACATTGGTGGGCTTCCAGGGACCAGGACTTGGGCGCTTGGGAACTCTGTGGGAACCAGGCTCATCCCATGGCCCATGGATGTAAGGTAAGGAGAGTAGCCAAGGCCAGCATTTGCACCAAGCCCCTGGCTCACGGGGAAAGTGGGCTGTGAGGGACAGGTTAAAGGGCTGTCACTCCAAACAGCCACACAAGTCACACAAGAAACAACACAGTTTGCTGTATTGTTTAAAGGCTGTCTGATAATATAATACTATCACCTACAGACAATAGAATGGAATTACACAAAAAAGCATACAGTATCTGAGCATTTCATAAAGTGGTATTACTCCACTTGCACAAGCTTGCAAGGCATTTTTGACCGATCAATCATCGTTTCACCTTATCAATTTTAAGTGCCTTTAAAGCCTTTCGTTTTCATTTGATAGTACAGCCCTCTTCATACTGTTTGTAAGGATGATCTACTTACTACGTGCTGTAGGCCGCTTCCAGGGATCATGAAATGCATTTGCTGGGCCAGCATGGCAGCTGCTGTCTTCTGCTGGATGAGGTTGTTGCGTCCGTTTATCTCCAGCTGGGTTTTTAAGTGTGAAGGTGGATGAAGGTACTTGCAGTTTTCTCTTGAGCATCGACCCTGTAATGTATTCATAAACAAATAAAGAAGATGCACTAGCCAAACACAAACTGCAGGCACTATGCAAATGTAGGTTATCATATCAGCAGTCATCAATCAACAGATTCACAAGAATAGTTTCATGTTCCATAAACACCATTAATATAATTAATGAAATCTAAATGAAGGAAGCAAAATACATTTGTTTGATCTGTTTTTGCTAACCATTAGCTATACTGTAATTCCAGCATGTCTGGTAATTCAAATGCACACATCTCACACTTTGACAAATTCATCAGCAAAGAAGGACATTTAAAGATTAAATTAATGTAGGATTAAACTCACAGAATGCCAAAAAGGCAAGAAAGCTCCCTAAAAAAAAAAAAAAAAAAAGCTTCTCTTCGCCGTGTCGGTCCTATTCATTATTGTCTCCATACGAACACCCACACATGATACCACATTGGTCACTCAGCGAACACACAGACTCCAACTGCAAAACAATGATTGATGCTGCCAACTACCCATGAACAAATAATAGGTGGAAACAACCTCTGCACAAACAGTTGCTCCCAAAAATTAGTTGGATCATGCACAAAACAACGTTTCGATCCACAGACGATTCTTCCCGTCAGGCCTTTTCCTGTACCAGGAGGCCAGTGGATGTGAACATTTCCCTCGTTTGTGTGAGTGCTCCTACATAAACCACAAATAGTTAGAGTAGCATGGCGTACAATAAAGCATCTTTTGTCTAAGGTTGAAGTGAGGACTTTACCTACAGCACTGTACTGTATGTGAACTCATGATACCTGACTGGTGGTGGGACTAGCCAAATTCCACAATTTGTATTTACTGATTTGTTCATTTAATTCTGACAAACTACAGTTCTGTAGCAGCCAGGAGGTGTGGCAAAATAACACAAGCACCTGTTGAAGAAAATAACACATAGCCTGTTGAGTGTGTTCTGAAGTCGTCATTTGGCCACTGAAAGCCTGGAGAATTCCAAGCCAAATGCTTAATGTGACATTAGTTGCCTGTGGCTTATTAAACTGATGTTCTACCAGCAGACCAAAAAAATACACTGCACTTTGACCTTGTCAATATGAATGATGAGGAAAGCCAAATGACAGTCAAGTCATGGCAAACACTGACTTAAAAAAAATTGCATACGCGATTACACGATGACTGACTAGTTGAATATAAAATAAAAAGCTTATAATGAATCTGTGTAGTAACAGGCGATTGTTGTCAGACTTACAACATTCCTAACACTGTCAATCAAGGAAGTGAATTACTGTAGCTTAAGTAGACAAACTCTCCTGACCTAGATGTTCACAAGAGTTCAAACGGCTAATCAGTGAGCCAATTTAAACTAATTTGTATGTCTCCCTTGAGATTTATGTCAATTATTTTCTGAGAACCTATGTGGATTGCAGAATTTTTTTTAAAATAAAATATCCTGATGTAATACAGCGTATGAGGTGTTAGCTAAGTTAATGCAAATAAATAAACAGCTAGGTTTTGGACTGGACACTTTGAATTAACATGTGTTGTAAAAAGAAAAAACAATGTATTTAAAAAAAGGAATAAAGTACAAGCTTTAAAATATCAACAGACATGCAGTCACAACAAATTCTACTGTACAGCTTTAATTTCATATCAAATTACATGTATATCTTTGACTTTGTTTAATTTCAACAGCACTCATATCATATTGTGCAGAAGGAGCAAAGTCAAGGAATGAGACATTATTCCTCCTTAATGAGACAGATTAACTGTCAGCCTCACGTGTAACAATGACACTCACTCGCTCAGCCTATTCTTGTCTATATAGACAGCATCCCTCATGGCTGCACATATTTAAATGAGCTTTCATCAAATGAAACAATGAGATGTAGGCCTACTGTACATGTCAACCTACTGTACAGTGTAATGAAGCTTTCTAAATACTGACACCATCAGTTTATTGATTATTTGTATTATTTGTATTATAAGTAGTATTGTAAAATTATGTGTGGCATTTCGTTTTGTAGCAGATACAAAAATCACAGTGTAAACAGCATGCTTTGATGGTCTCCCCACCCACACACTGAATGTTAAACACCATTTCACAAAAAAAGGACAGGCCCTGAAGCTGGGGAGCAACTAGCACTAAAATGTACAACACTTTAGCGCTCTGCAGGTTGGGGAATACATGCGATTCTAAAAAAGTGCACCATGGATTATCACCATGTACTAATTTGTTCATTGCAAAGCACACATTTGTCATACTGCTATTTATCATGCCCATAGCTTGATTGTATTGTATTACATTGAACCAAGTTGACAGTCTCTGAAGATGTCAGGTACAGTATGCTTGTGCTCGCAGCATGCCTAGTAGGAACATAAAACACCCATGGTATATCAATGTCTGGATGTTAAGGCCAATGCTGTGATTACTGGGTTGGCCTAGTAGTAAAGCTTTAATAACCCAAAAGTGCTGAAACCCCATTAGTCTAATTATACAGACGAGGCAGCAGGAGACTCACATCTTCCTTAATTTTAGAAAAGCAGCATAGCTACATTTACATGCAGCCATTCATTCCACCAATAATGGCAAAGAAATGTAATTCTGATTGAGGAAGGTGATGATCAGAATATCCGAATTATAATGTTAATTTTTGTTCCTACCCTCACCTATGGTCATGAAGGGTGGGTCATGACCGAAAGAACAAGATCACGGGTACAAGCGG
>JAODUK010000012.1:1450403-1479276 GCA_027564635.1 Typhlichthys eigenmanni | reverse complement strand
AAAATGATTCCGAGGCTTTCCAGACTGATTCTCACGGCGAAATTAAACTGAAGCTCGCGAGATCAGGATGGTGTCGCGAGGCTACCGCCCTATAGCAGCATACAACTACCTAAAGCAAAGAACCTGCAGAACGGCTAGAAAGATTAGATCGGGAGCGATCGGGACAGAGCAATGATTGCAAACCACAGTAGTGAATATTTTCAGAAGGCATTGCCTAGTTGCCATGCTT
Organism: Typhlichthys eigenmanni; assembly: GCA_027564635.1. Classification (NCBI taxonomy): domain Eukaryota; kingdom Metazoa; phylum Chordata; class Actinopteri; order Percopsiformes; family Amblyopsidae; genus Typhlichthys; species Typhlichthys eigenmanni. The sequence continues at coordinate 1,479,047 of JAODUK010000012.1, read as the reverse complement.
AATAGCTAAATACATCAGAAATAAAACCTTAAATAGCCTATATCCGTTGCTGTGCAAAGGTCGGAAACCTCCCATTCAAATGTCACTTCACGTCTGTGCACTTCTGAGGCTGGTCGATTTTAAGAATAAGCCATATGCATTGCCTTTGGCATTCTTAGAGTAATTGTGGAAGCAAAGCAGAAAATGTAGATGATTGGAAAGCCGCCGTTCTAAAATTGACACGTCATGTCACGTCTCTGGCTAATTACGTGAGTAGACTAGAGTCGACTACTGTAATAGTCTAATTGTCCAACTATAATATCCAGTCTGATTTGACTATAAAGACAAGATAAATGGTTGTTATTTAGTAGAATAACTTTTTATTTACAAACGGTGAACAGCAAAAACGATAATTTAGATAGGCTATCTATGTAGGATACACAGAATATAGGCTCTATACGTACTGGCTCTTTCTCAGTGAAAGCAACACCAAACATCCAGTGTTCTTTGAGAAGTAATAAACTGTAATAGAATTGTAGACATTCTCAAAACAATAGAAAAGACGAGAGTTTGCACAACTTCCTACAAATTTTTATATACAGTGCCACATTTAGTTTTAGGGAATATCGCTACGACACAAATTCCAGGTTGCGTTGAGTATGTAGTGCTCGAGGCGGGCGCGTCCTAGGAAGGTAGGACCGCCTAGGAAGGTAGGACCGCCTACCTTCCTAGCATTTATGGCCATGGAAATAAATAAAACAAGGAAATATGGAAATAAATAAACAAATGTAGAAATACAGAAATAAAAAAATCCATTCATAAATAAATAATTCATAAATAAATGTAAGAATAAATACATTTATATAAAAATAAATGAAGAAATGTGCAAATATAAGTATATATAAGTATATAAATGCAAAAATACAGAAATAGCCTTTTTTATTACAAAACTTTTATTATGTTTTCAATTTTTATATTTATTTAATTATTTATACTTTTATTTATACTTTTATATATATATTTATTTTTTATTATGGCAGTCCTGGTCCTCCATATGTGTGGGGAGATAAATAGAAAATCTTGAATGCAAATGAAAGGATTTTAAATCAATGTGAAATATTCTAGTTCGATGTGCTGAATATACTAAAGATAAGTGAAATTTGTACTCAAAACGGATCACCGAAGGTCACAGAAAGATGATTAAACAAACAAATGTATTTGCTTGTAATACCATATTACTACATTACAGGTTTTTTGCATATCTCATGGCACTCAATGAAAAACACAATCCCTTATACTACTTGTTTAGTATGAGGTTATTTCGTATGAGGTTAGTTTCCCAAAACAAAAAGTATGGCACAGTTTCAGGATAATTGCAATAGAATCCTGGTTTGTGTCAATATATAATAATTATCTATATTTTACTAGAATTAATGACATCATATGGGCCAAGTCAACCAAGATGTAAACCTCGCACTTAAAACAAAAAATGTCTTAAAAGATAAAGTTGCTCTATTTTTTTTTTATAGTGTACAATTCCACACTGTGGGCATTTGCTTGCATTTCTCAAGATACATTCTAGTCACATATCATTTGAAGGGTTTCGTCCTCAAAACATTGTTTGAATTTCAGACCACTTCAATATCCCTGATGTTTATTGGTCAGTTTTTGAAAGAGGATTAAAAAAATAAAAATAAACACCACACCCATCTATTACTTAGTTGTATTTACTGATTGTACTTTATTTACTAATCAGCAAATGTATTTCTTCTGTTGTTCCAAATACAAATTGAAATAAATGTGATTTTGGCCAAAACACGATTCTCACGATACTCAAAGCCATAATAAAACTGACACCATATCCGTATAGATCCAATTCAGTATGCAAACATAAGCTAACAGCTTCAGTTTCACGTGAAAGACATTGAAACACAAATAGCCTTGTATGGGTTTGTTTGGTCCTAGTAAATGTTTGACGCAGGCGGATCTAGAAGAGTACTGAATATACTGAATTTCTTAATATGGCTGCCGTCTCTACAATCTATATAACCGTGTTTGTCGTACCAATTAAAACGTGACACGTTGCGATGTTGTACTGCAGTCTACATGGTGATGAGTTGCATACTATGCATGACGAACGCACCCAGAAATATTTCCACGATGAAAACAACATAACTTGGAATCTCTTGCAATAGAAAGGTAGGATATTTAGTAAAGGACTTCCCATTGATTTGTGCGACCTGTGCAGGCGCACATAACAAAAGCGATGTTGGAAACGGTCTCAATTACGCATCCTCACTCTCATCGTCATCTTTATCTCTTTGTTTATGCAAATATCCCTCAGTTACAAAAATAGACTTTTTCATAAAATAATACACATCAGTAAATTTAGGTGATATATTTATCTGTTAAGGTAAATAGCAAGGCTGTTTATTTTATGTAAATGTTATTGATACACATAAAGAGAGCACCAGTTTTATTCCTTCCTCTCTAACAAACGGGCCTTGTGTTTTCCCCATAGCACGTAGATACTAATGTGATCTTGCCGCTAAAGGGAAGATTTGGGTAACCAAGCCCATTCCATGCAAGTCTTTCACACCTTCTGTCCTTGAGATGTTGCATAATCTCGTCATGTCAAGGCATCCCTTTTAGAAACGGACCAATCCCGTAACTCCTAACAGCAACCAACCGCAAAGAAGTGTACAAATAAACCAACAAACTCATCTTCCTATAAAATGGAAACATACTTGCCCACCAAAACAGTTACGTTTTTTAGAAACGACATCAGCCAACAAGGTAAGAAAACGTTAAAAATAGTTTAACCGTCACATCTCACAGATCTCGCTTCACCTTTTATAAAGACAAACAAAAACCAAACATATGCTAATGATTTAACAGAGAAGAAAATAATCCCAAACACTGATGCTACAAATCATATGTACAGGACCCTGTATTCCTTAAGTGTCTGGGTAAATGATGGTTGATGTTGGCTTGTGTTAAGTATTTATCCAGGCATATTAAAACAAACAAAAACCTCTTTGCTTCTTTTTTTCTTCTTGTTCTTTCTTTGATAATTCAAATAGACTAAAGATGATATTGGACAAAGGTGTCAGTCCCGTCCCCCCCTTCCCCCTTCCCCCGCGGTTGAGTCCTGGTGCAAATTGAACAGCAGCATTTAGCTCATCTCCCTCTGGGTCCGTGTGCTCCGAGCGTCCAGTCGGCCCTAGCCCTGGTAGACATCCCATAATCCCAGTCCGTCACCAGATGACGCTGGATATGCTGGTCTCCCTGGGCAACAGCGGCAGCATGGCGTTGTTGGCGTGCGCCTCCCCCAGGCTCTGTTGCCGCGGCGACTTGGCCTGCGGCCGTTGCCCGTTGATCAGGGTCATGGGGATGTTGCAGTAGGTGTGCTGGTTGCCTAGCGACGAGAGTGGAGGCAGGGTTCCGCCCGGGGCCAGGTCGTAGTCGTAGCCGCGGTAACAGTGTTTCTGCCGCAGCTGCGTGTGGCAGGAGGCATGGAAGCTGGCGCGCAGGTCCGGGTGGGGCGTCGCCGTCGTCGCTACGGCGGCGGAGGTGGCCGTCGCCACGGAGATGGCGGAGACCGTCTGCAGCTCGCCGAAGGGGCCCTGCTCACTGGCGTCCAGCTGGCGCGAGGCGGAGAGCGGCTCAGCGCGCCTGAACGGCATCTCGTAACGCAGGCGCTTCCAGAAGCGCGAGCCGAGGCGGCTGCTGGCCGGCCCGCGCCACCGGATCACCGTCAGGGCCTTGATGGCGCGCTTGAGCGCCTCCACCTCCTGGTAGTTCATGGTGCCGCGCAGCTCGGCGCACTCGATCAGGATGACGCGCACCTCGCCCGTCTCCAGCATGGTGCGGAGACGCGTCTCAAGCTGGAAGATGCTCCAGCCACGCCGCACCACGTAGCTGGGCGTCATGACGATGATCAGCCGCTTGCTCTGGTCCACGCAGCGCGCCACGTCCTCGATGTAGGCTTGGGGGAGAGAGGAAGGGAGCATATGAGCACGATACAAGTCCAAAGAACTGCACTCTTACGACTGAAACCAACAAAACAGCCCCCTCCGGTGGTTGAATGGCAGAAATGCGGCGTGCGCTGCATGTGACTGGGTTCGGTGTGGCGCCCTTGCATTAGATCTGAGCCAGTCAGACGCAGAAAACGCAATAATCCGCATTGAAACCTCTAGACCAGGGTTCCCCAACCCTGGTCCTAGAGGGCTGCTGTCATTTACAACATGCAGGGCAGGGGATCCCCCAGGACCAGGGTTGGTGACCCCCTGGTCCTAGAAGGTCACTGTCCTGCATGTTGTAGACGTCTCCCTGCTCCAACACAGTTGATTCGCATGAATGGGTCGTTATAACGAGCTATTCATTTGAATCAGCTGTGAGACATCTCTACAGCAGGCAGGGCAGGGGGTCCCCCAGGACCAGGATTAGGGTGCACTGCTCTACAGAATGCTGAGCGATATGCTTTGACATAGGGGATATAGGAGAAACTATAATTCTATATAGTACTCACTTATGTTGCCAGCAGTTTAGACATTAATGGCTGTGTGTTGTGTTATTTTGAGGGGACAGTAAATTTACACTGTTCTACAAGCTGTACAATCACTACTTTACATTGCAGAAAACTGTCATTTCTTTATTGTTGTCACATGAAAAGATATGCTCACATATTTGCAAATATGTGAGGGGTGTACTCACTTTTGTGAGATACTGTACATTTGTATTAATAAAGGAGGCAAGGAGGGAAAACTATAACAAGAATTAATAGTGTGTTGTCTTGACAACATGGCCAATTTCAAAATTGATCAGATAAAAAAAAAAATCAATTTATCATAATTATTCTAAATCATGTTTTACACGACAACCTGATAAAATATAAATGATGGAATATGTATATGCAATGTATTGCCTCGGTAAAGCTAATGTCAAACAGGTCATGTGGTTTTAACGCACTGGAGCAAATAACTTCACGGCCATCAAATGAACCAGAGAGACTGGAATACTGGGGGGCGTTCCATTTAAGTCAATGGGGAGGTACACGGACACCGCAATATTGCCCATTATTTCTCTCTGGGGGCGTTAATGGGTATTTTGAGTATATAACATTAATATCAAAGTACCTACGATCAAGCTGAGGCCACACCGGTATTTCTTCCGCTAAGTGTTTTGAGGTAAAGTGACGTTGTTTCAGGCCATGCATGGTAGATGGAGCTGTCTGGGCGCTGTTTACATCAGCCTCCACAGCAAACTGCCGTTGGTGACACGCCCACTTGAGAGAGCGGAAGCGTTACAATGCTCCATCTCGTTATTTTTCCAGTAGCTTTGAGTGAACTGGTGTGCTGACCCAAATGGTCCACGCCGGCTCACTGGAAATAGTGTGTGTGTGTGTGTCAAAGAGACGGCTAATACTAATAATAATTTCAGCCTAACTGAAGTGCTTCTACTTTTATAAATGAAAACTCTTTGCATCCTTTGGCAGAAATAACAATAAAAGGAGTGACTTTCAGAATTAATGACACATTTGAGGTACTATCAATTGTTTTAATGTCTGATGACCAGTTCAGTACCACAAGCAAAGTGTTATTGTATCTGCAAGGATGAAGGATAATCACAGTGGCTGAGAGGCTACTGGTTTGTTTGTTTGTGGGTTGGATTCAGGCCCCAGAGCCTGTGTTTGTGGAGTCTTGTTTGTTCCATCTGTGTGTGTGTGTTCTGGTCCGGCACTCTGCTTATGTTTGGATGATTGAAGGCCAGCACACCTGCGGTGACGAAATTGACGTTTTAATTTCCCTGCCGCCGAACTAACCAATGACAGTTCCCTGTGCTGGCGGGCGCGGGCCTGAGACACAAGAGGCTGGTGGCGTCGTGTGGACATTCACAATAGATCAAAAGTCACCGACAGACCCCCCTGCAGTGGGTCCCAGCCGGCCAGCTCTGGCACTGATCTGTGAAGACCACTTGGCCCATGGAGGAGAAACAGTGTTAAAAGGTAATTCTCCTCGATTGCATTTCTGCATTAAAGTGGCTGTATGTAGTATTTTAGAGCTTTAAATATAGTATACTTTCTTAAAAATGTCATAGACATCCATCAGCCATCAGTGAGTGAAGTGCTCAGTGAGAATATCTGCCCTGGTTAACAGCTCCCGCCTTTATAAATTAAGATATAGATTTGACCAGCGACCCCGGATTCTCTGACCAATCAGATCCTCCTTCCCCTGATTGGTCCAGCGAATCTGCCTTGCCTGTCGATCACCTGAACGCGCATACACAGCATCTGGCTACAAGTTTCAGTTGTCGCATCGCTATATCTGATCCAGGCGCAGCAATCATTACAATTGCACCATTTCCATAGAGCAACTAATGTAAAAAAAAAAAAGCATGTAGCAGAAAATAATGACAAATGTCTACTTTAGCTGTAATGTAGGCTACTATAAATAGTAATTGTTCAGCAATGGCGAGACCTGACTCGAGGGAGAAGGGATTACCAACTGGATATTTTCCCTACTGAACAGGTAAACAACTTATTCTTATTTGGCTGTGTTGAACCTAAGCCTCATACACAGCTATACGTACGGTACCGTAATAATATCCCCAGTACGGTACTACCGTTCCAGTAACATCCCTACGTAATGTAATGAAACAGGACGGTACCGTACCGGACTGCGGTCAAGCCAGCCGTCGATTTAATTTGCCTGGTCAAGTGAGCCGCTCAATTTTTTAGAGTGCGCCTATATTGTAAACATTACCGTACTTGCCAAGATCGTCCCGAAAGATTCACAGTAGCACGTAGAAGCTAATAGTGGCTTGCGTATTCGAGAGAGAGAGAGAGAGAGAGAGAGAGAGAGAGAGAGAGAGCTGTGATAGATGAGGGATAGATAGATAGGGGGGCAGGTTGGCAGACGTATTGTGTATGCTAATTGCAGATCCTGTTTTTTTTGTGAAAATTCTAAATGTGTACAAGCAGTTATGATGACATGCATATATTTATGCCTGTATGTTGTAAAGGAGGAAACAGATTACAGCTATATCTAAGACCTCCAGAGTGATATCCTGAGGAGATTGCTGGCCAACAATGTCACGACAATGTCACGACCAAATCGGGTCAAAATCGGCCTGAAATCGTGTAGTGGATACCCGGCATAAGGTAAAGGAGAATGATGGACTCCCTGTTTTTGTAAAGTTTGCCCTTATGGTTGAAACTGGGTTTTATCTTTAAGCAAATTATATCATGTGTTGTGACTCGGCTGATGGGTGGTGTGTTGTGTTTAAAAGCGGTGTGAAAGTATAGTACCTCTAAGGAGTCTTGTGTCATCCTGGAAATGATCATTGGTGAAACCTAAACATAGATATTTACATTCAAAAGTGTGAGAGCGAAAGAAAAGCATCAAATTATATATTTTGTCAAAAGGGGGACGAGCCTCTGGCATAAAGAGTGTTTATGCCTGGAAATTAATTCCAATTTCTTTCAGAATAATATGGGATGTGTAGCATAAAAACCCAAGGTAACATTTGTAAAGGTTTACTCTGAAATGTACGTTTTATTAACAGTATCAACATCACCGGTTGTCGACAGATGCCGTTCCAAGACATCCATCTGACATTGTGACTCACTTGTGTTACTTGACTAACCGAACGGTTTACAAAGATGTAATCCACGGTTTTTCACAGTGGTTTTTACACCAGGCTACAGCGCTGGATTTATCATCATCATCAGATGTGGCTTTGACGTCTTTATGCCACGTCTCCCATATTGTCACAGCGCCCTCGTGTGGCTCACACAAGCACTGCGGGGGAGGGGGTTCCAGAGCATTACCTTGGCACAGGGCCACGGTACATGCCTCTAATTAGTAATGGCAGGGGGAACAGGAAGTCAGGCGGATGAGCGTAGTCACATCGGGACTAATAACACGATGACAGTATCAAACTCATCCGATGTGACTGATGAGTTAATCAGAGGCGAGCGGAGGTCGCGAGGGGACGTGACCACATGCGTTCATATCCATGCACGGCGATGCTTTAGGGAGCGGGGGTGGGTGCGGTTGAAAGCCTAGCGTGGCTCCATGCAGTGAACAGGATCGGAGGGATATGATAAATATGCCTGGTTTTTCATCATCGCATAACTGTGGACGTTTCTCACATAAACAATGAAAGGCCTTCATTTTTATGCTGATACTAAGAAAATGTGCACAGTTTTACTTGTCTGGATAGCCCATAATGCACCATCACAGCAAACATGGCTTAAATTTAAATTTATTGTCAAGCTACGATCACTGTATATGTATCTTATTTCCATCGTCTAGGTTTGTTCTGTATGCAACCATGTTGGACAAAGAAACATAAAATTTCCTTTAAGCTTTTAACATTAAGTATGCCTACTCTTACTAAGTACTGACATGACTCATGTCCTTTTTATATTGGTTAAAGAAATCCTGAGTGACACACTAGTTCCCTTTCAGGAAACCCAAAGACCTTACCGTCTTTGAAGACTAAACAGGGCTCTCTGAAGCTGGACTTGGCAACTTTAGAGGATTGAGAACTGTGCAGACCGAGAGTGCTCCATGTCAGATGCAGGAATAGGGTTTGCCCGCCAGTCATATATCAGGTTGTGACTGATTGACAAGGACAGGAAACGACTACATGCATCTGATTCGTTAAATCAGACGAGGAGCTAAATATCTAGCTAATGTGATAACTATAACGAATAAAATCCAAAGTTTCTTTGCTAATTAAAGACAGAATCATTAAGGATCCCTTACATACATAAACGACAGCTGTTAGCGCTATTCGATGTAGCGTGATATTGTTATCGACCCTGGTTATGCCACGGGACAAAGTGCGTGACAGAAAAACCAAACATCACAACAAACACAGGTCATGGAGCGCAGAGACGTGGATGACAACAGCCACAGTGCTTGAACACAAAAGTGAGGTCTACGAGAGACTGGGGTGAGCGCTTACTTCCTGTCGGGATCAGGTCCCTGTCTGGAATGAAGAGTTTATACCCATAGTGCCTCTCCAGGACATCGGGGAGGATCTCCAGGGCGAAGCGCTCCTCGTCTCGCGTCTCCTGGCACCACCGGTCGGGGTCCATCTTGGTGTAGGACAGGTATGCGTCGTAGTCCTTGTTTTCTGAATGGTGGGGAACCAAGTTAAACAGGGATCACCCTCTTTGGCACTTTATAAAGTGCTGCCCCCTCTGATTGGAATGATGTACTACATGACTTACATCTGCCAGAACTGACTGTCTTACTTTTACAGGACCTGAAAATGGACAATGATTGTAATTGCCTTACGACTAATTGAATGGTTGACATTGCATGTTTAAAAGTTGTATGTGGAAGTTTTACGGTGCTCACTTGGTCAGGTCTCTCGTATAAGAGCTTCTGACCTCAAGAAGTATTTTACCTGGTTAAGTATAAGGCTGTTCTGCTAGCTTCATGTATGTAGAATTAATTAAAACGCACATTTGGTTTATTGACAGATAATGAATAAGGGAGTCGTCACGTTTCTTTAGCATTCCGCCCTCTAGTGGGCAGAAACCAGTTGCTGCAGGATGACAAGAATAATTAGGTAAATTAGCAGATGATTTTACCAGACGTACAGCGAGTACCAGAAAACTGTTAGTACATGGAAGCTGGTATACCATTTGTCATCCTGCTCAAAGTGGAAACCAACAAACCTGGCTAGGGGAAAGGTTAACAATTAGACTATCTTTCCAAAATGAAGTGTCACTGCTAATTTGATACCGACTAATCACTACAAATGTGAACAACGGATAAAGGGAAAGCAATAACATTTCAGAAAACATGTCTTAAACAGCAACACCTTCTGAAAGAAAATGCTCAAGATAAACTATTTTCTCAGGGAAAAATTGGATTACAGTTGTAGGTTTTACAGGGGATATAAAATCTTAAAAGGTATTGCTTCCAAGGTATTTACTCTAACACAACAGTTTTTTTTCTTACTCCCCCTTGGTCGACAATCTCTTATATTAATAGACAGAGGTGCTGAGTCACCAGTTGTTCAGAACATACCCCCGTCAGATCTCTCCATCATGCTAATATATTTTTCTCTCTCTCTCTCTCTCTCTGCTGCCTGTGCTCGTCTTGGCGGTGCGTTTCATTACGGCTGTGTCCCTGTTGACAAATAGCTTGACCTTGCTAGCCTCGCGCCCCCGCCGCTAGCAAAACAAATTAGAACCCACGGCGTCCGCTGGCCCATGCTAACGGCCCGCCAGCTGCCAGAGAGCAGCGTGGCACGGCTCCATCACGGTGACAGCGCTTGATGGATGGGTGATTTTTTACAGAGGCGAGCAGGGCAGACCAAGGCTACCAAGGCGGCGCGTGGCATCACGCTACATTTATAAAGAGCTTGAGTTGGTGGGTGGGACCCTCCTGCCTTACATTTCCAAGCAGGACGGGGGTACGGGGAAACCGACGTGGAGCATCGTATGAAGACCGCTGTTAGTTTTGTGTTTTATCCCAGGCCTGACAAAAAGGCAAAGTTCTCAGAGAACCTGGCATATTAACTGTTTGGGCTATATGGACATGATTATGGTTCCAGATGTGTATCTATCTAAATATAGAAAAAGGGTTAGATAGACAGGCAGAGACAGACAGTGTGTGTGACAGACAAGGTATGTTTAATCTAATGGACGTGGGCTTGCGGGCGGGCGGGGGGTGGGCTCTGGAGGGTCCTATGCTCCACGCGACAACACGTCGTGACTCACTGAGCTCGATCCCCCAGCACACCAAAAACAGAACAAACTGACAGTTTCTCCCTCCAAGCGCTCACTCAGGCGGGACAATTAAAAGGAGACACGGTTGTGGTTTGACGCCGACTTCTCGCACCCCCTTGCTCTTTTTGAGCTCCCTTCCGTCGCCGCGGGTGCTTTTGTCATAGCTCGACTCCTCCTGGAGGCCTGGAGGCATAGCCATAGCCAACACAGCCATAGGTAATAGCTTCCATTGAAAAAACCTGATGTAGTTGTTAAGTTAAGCGGTGCTGGGACCATGGGGAACCTCAGTTAAAAACCAACATACTGTGAAAAGGCTACAAAGAGTAGCAAGGTACCAATAACTACACTGTGTTCTCTGTTGCTCTCTAAAACAGTTTAGCATCCACACTTAGCAAGGTACCTAGAACTGTACCATGTGTATTTACACTGTGGGGCAACATGCTGGTCGCTGGTTCGATCCCGGCTAACTCCTCACCAAGTGTCGAGGTGTCCTTGAGCAAGACACCTAACCCTAAGTGCTCCCGGTGGTTGGCCAAGCCTTGCCGGCCCCACCACCGGTGTGTGAACGGGTGAATCTGAGGCAATCTTGTACAGCGCTTTGAGTGGCTGGAAGATTGGAAAAGCTCTATATAAATGCAGTCCATTTACCATTTCTCCTTGCTCTCTAACACCCACACTTTGCCGCTCCAAGCTAATATGGATGTTCAAAGAACTCAACCCAGCCCGGTTGGCGAAGACTCTCATTACGAGGAATTAAATTAGAACTTGTTTCTTGTCTCAGTTTGATGCCTTCTCCACCTGGGTTTCATCAACAGCGCCATTCGCGGGGCCGTAATTACTAGGGATTATTCTTGTCTTTGCTTTTAATTTGTTTATGGAGGGGCGTCAGAAGGACATATTCTCCTCTCTTGTGCTGCACTGCTGTGGTTGCATCCACATGCAATCATAAACACCATCGCATACCTTGAGGTCTAATATTCATCTTAGGACTGTCTGTAACAGCAAAGGGCCCAGATGTATTCTGGGTAAATGGATGCACATTAAGTGGTCTTGTGTGACTGACAACAGTTTAGGTGACAGCGTTTTATCCTACGGGGCGAGTCACTGCATAGCTCTTACCTCACCTTTAAATATATATTTTAAGTAATTTCAACCTCAATCATATGGAATGCCATTTAGGTCAATGTATAAAAATATTTTAAAAATATGTAAATAAATAAATAAATATGCATACGAAATAAATTTTTCTATTAAATACATCTACATTATACACTACAATAAATACTTTTTATTTTAAACTTTTAAAGGGGGCATTTATTTCATAATTCAACTTATGCATTTCAATGGGTTTTTATTTCATAATGCCACATTTATTTCAAGGCACTCTTTCAATGACTAATGTAAGGATGTATTAATTTAATATTGACATAAATGGCATTCCATACAATGAAGGCTATGTCTCATACATAAACATAACAAAAATGCTTGAATATATATACATGACATCTACATCAATTCAATTCAATACATGTTTCCTTATAAGGTGGTGTGACATTGTGCTGAGCTCTAAACTAACTGTCAGTAAATTAGCTTCTACCTTGAACCCTGCGAGCCTGCCGTCCTATAAGATCTGAGGAAAGGGGCTGGACATTGTGTGTCTGTATTTATGCCTCTTCTGCCCTCACAGTGTGTCAAAAAGTAAGAAATGTACTAAAGCGAAACAACAACAAAGAATCTACAAAGATAAAAACACAGCAACTAAATGAAACAGTCTAACAGATTCATAACATTTGTATGCATTACTCACCACCATCTACATCCTCGCTGCCAAAGTGCTTCCTGTAGAAGAGCATCATCTCGATCTTGTAGCACTTGTAGAGTGTCACCAGACAAATTAGCAGAAGCAAAATGGCTCCCAGACCCCCGGCCAGCTCTATCGTATACATCAACTCTGCTAGAAAGACATAAGCATACAAGGGTGTAAGGATATAAGCATCAGTTTAATCAGGACCACTGTCGTCGAAATAAATATTTTATTTGCATTAAAGGCCAGGGCCTACTTTACCGACTGTTATTAGTCCATACAGACTGTGCTGCCAAAATGTACTGTCCAGGCGGGCGTTCGCGTTGACTGCGTACGCATGTGTGACACGATGCGTGCACATAAAAATCGCAGTTATACATGTAGCTAATTCCAAAGCTTTTTTGTATACATGGCCGACGCGTCCTTGTTGCATGCTTGGGATTGTGATTTCAAAGCACTGCCTTCTACAATACCACATCTATGAACCAATTGATAAAACCAGACCATCAGGTTAACATTTACGTGCTAAACTCTAAAGTCATCAATCAGCCATAAGCACTATGAAAAGGCAGTGAGTTTGCTGTATGTACATGCTGCAACAGAAATGGAAGGTACGTTGTATGTTGTATGTTGTAAGATGAAGAGAAACATAATTTGGCACAGAGCTAATGTGCCAGGCCAACATGGTGGTAACATCCCAATGTTGCATCATACAGAATGGGGCCCTCCACCACCATGTCAGCATAGGTCCTTACTCTAAAACAGGTCCTTACATCTTTCAAAATGTGTACATGTGGGCCAACACACTCATTATGTCAGGATAACCCTCCACCACAAGATTGTTTAATCACTGTCTTGTTAGAGAGGACATAGCCTGTGATGTGCTAAAGCAGATCTAACTAGGCAAAGAAATTATGATTCGGGTTTTTTTCTCACTGTAATTCATTCTTTCTCACAAATGTTTTTGCTATATTCTATTTACTTAGAATATGTTCTGTTCTAATTTTCACTGCAAAATATTGTCTGATTTTACATTGTGGAGAGAAATATCATTTTTCAACATTGTGCAGTACTAGTATGTTGTGTTTCAACTTACCGGGCGGGGATCAAACCTAGACTATATCATTAGAAAAGGAAAAGTGTTTCAGATTGAGCACAGCAGTGTCTAACTGGTTGAAACAGAATCTGATCATATGAACCGTGTGTGTGTGTCATTCTGTGACAAAATTGGGTTTTTACAAATGATTGTGTAGTTTTGAATGAAGTGTTTCATTTTGCAAAAGATCTGAGGTGTTCTGCTACTTGTGTGTATGGTTGTGTGAATTGTGTGTAGTGTTTTGACAAAATTTGCCCCGTTATCAAAATTGTGCTTAGTAAGCAATCGAAAAAAAACTAACTTCACTGTCCAAGACAAAGGACTAGGTCATTATTATCTGTGCTCTGGTAAGCAGCTTGTCTTCACAGTCAAGGCAACTGCAAACTCAATGCTTTCCAGCAGCATCACTCTGTTACAGTGCATTCTGGGACATTCTGCTCGACACGTTTCTCCTACGGTGCGGCGGTGGGCAACCTTCGCTGGATAACAGGATAAATGATAGACACACACGCACAAGCGCACACACACACACACACACACACACACACACACACAGCTCACACCGAGCAGGCTGTCCGACTGACAGCTCCCATGATGAAAGCATCATGTTCTGAGAAACTAAGGAGCTGACGTCCAGCCTCAACCTTCAGCGGCACACACACAAACACGTGCGTGCACACACACACACGTGAATGCACGTGCGCACACACACACACACACTTGCGAATTCCGACAAAAAAATGAAAAGGAACCCTCTGTGATGAGCATGTTTGGAGACTAGTTTAAAGAAGCTTATTTACCTGTTTCGTTTATACATACTGCCACCTGGTGGCGCAGACAGATGTGCCACGCTGGTAAACAAGTGCCGACCTCCGCTCCACTATACCTGCGGGTCTGCACGGCTAGAAACAGCTCGTTCTTTCCCTAATACAACTAGTTTATTGAAATATCTGTGCCAGCTGTTCCCAAGGCATTAGGAACCAGTGTAGGGGTGTAGTTACTGTATCTGTCTGCTAGGGAAGACTGCCTCCCCTCTCTCCCTCCCTAACACACACCTCCTATCCATTTCACTCTTATTTCGATTTCCCTGGAGTGTGTGCGTGTGTGTGTGTGTGTGTGTGTGCCTAAAACCAAACAGTGGCCTTTGTTACGACAGTGAAGGTCAGATAAGATCCGGGCGACGCCCTACAAACCACCCAGTGAGGTCAGAAGGTCACCATGGGTTCATATTATACTGAAGACTATAATTCTAGCAGTTTTTAGTATTTTTGTATTTTACCAGCATCTAATCAAATCCTTTTTCCTGTTTTGACCAACGTTGCCATCAGAATGAATAGAAAACATCATAGAAAAGTGTGTGCGCAGTACATAAACATTAAACAATTTTGATAAACAGCTGCTTGTTTTGCAGTGTTACATGGGCTAATGCACTTTAAAGTATTTCAAGATATGCCAAATTGTTCGATAGCGGTTATCTCTGATGCACGCTTTCGTTTGTCACGTGTCATGAATTAAAAGGCTCTTCTAGATTACAGAACATGGTAATGCACTCCCATATTGTCTGTGATGTACATTGAGCAGGGTTTGACTCAGAACTGTAAAACACTGTGCACTGTAAAAGCACCAATCTTTGCAGAGATTAGTTAGTTTTGCCAAGTACAAGTTTTTTTTGGGGTTGATTTCTGCACGGTGAGATTGCCTTGAGTGATTGTATTGGAAATTTGCAGTGTGAGCCCAAAAGTACCGCGATAATGAAGATACGAATTGCCTACAAATCCTTCTATTTATTGTTCAAGTGCTTTGTGCATAATCACTAAATTTACTCCTAATTCCAAGAGGATAATGGGGACATTAAAGCTTTTGTTTTACTGATTAATTTTGGTTGCTTAATGTTGACATAAGAATTCCTGTTTATTTTAGCGTGGCTCTCATTGTAAGTCACTGAATGTGTCACTAAATGTGTCCAAGAAGCAAATCAATAAAGACCCAATGTGCACACAAACGACTTCTCTGACATGTCAGCATTTAATCTCTCATCTCGCAAAGGCGCTACACTAAAGAACAAAGTCATCATTGATAAGCACGCTTCATCCTGCACCCCTGGCCTGTGTCACAGGCTTGTGTTATCACAAGTACAATTCCACATCAATTATCCCCACCTTGTCCAGTAGACACAGAGTAAGTGCTCCCTGAGCCATCCGCTGATAACTGATCGCAGACAGGCCACCGTGTCAAGGCACCCACATAAGAACAAAATACAATAAATAAAACCGAAAAAGAGACACAAATGCTGGTTGTTACGATCTAAGGGTTGGTTAAGGTTGTATTTAAAAAGGCTAAAGTCAGGAGGCTTGGGGAACAAATGTACAAGTAAACCAACAGCCTTGGGAGCTGTTGAAACACAGCTATATAATATATATATATACACACAGTTTATATATATATATATATATATATATATATAGCACACTATATAACACTAATGCAAACACATGACATATTCAGATGTTTCCATCGGTCCACACCAATGCGGACAGAAACACAGAGGCACAGGTTAACGGCATGTAAACACGGGGTCTCTGGACCAATCTTTAGAGCGCTCCTACTTATTGAGACTCGACTGAAGCGTGAAAACTTTCGGGGGTAAGGGGGGTGTCGGCTTCAAAGCCAGAAGCTTAGGAGAGAGAAATAACTTGTATGCAAATGTGCGTGCTGACAACTTCACACTGACACACGTGTACACGGCTACTAGCATACACATCTCACACTGCTTCCCTGAAGAAGAAGAAGAATCTGTTACGTAAGCGCTCTGAAAACAGTTGTTGCCCAATGAATATACACAGTGTGTGTGTGCAAAATTAATTATACATTGTATGCGCGCGTGTGCGTGTGAAACTAATTTCACAGTGTGTGTGAGCGTGCGTGCGAAATAAAATATACAGTGTGTGTCAGTGTGTGTGAGAAATTAAATATCCAGTGTGCCTGCGAGTGTGTGTGTGTGTGTCAGTGTGTGCGTGTGAAATTAATTTCACTGTGTGTGAGCGTGTGAAATTAAATATGTGTCTTTGTGTGTGTGTGTCAGTGTGTGTCTGTGTGTGTGTGCTGCTCTCACCTCTCCTGGTGAGCTGGACGTTGGCCTGGCGTCTGCCGTTGGCGTTCTCCACGTAGCAGGAGTAGTTGCCCAGGTCGCCCTCCTCCAGGGAGTCTATGGTGAGGGAGATGGACACCTCCTGTTCACCCAGGTGCTTCCTGATTGTCCTGCAGGGGGCACACACACACACACACTCACTCAGCAGGTGGCCTTTGCCCCTGAGCAAGGCAGCTTAATGGCTGCCATTGCCAGAACCAGCATCCACAAGGAGCTGTGGTTGAGAACGTCCAGCAGACTATCCAGCAGCACTTCCCAGTGTATAATACTACATATCCCATGAGGCCATGAGACAAGAGCAGCGTTTCAGCAATGGTTCAGCCACAACATCAGCTGTTTTGCAAGACATCTAATGAGGAGGTAAAAATAACTCTTTGGCAGATAATCTGTAGGGGCGTTAAAAAATACTGATACACCCGAGTATAGCGATATTATGTTGTGTGATACTGTATCGATTCTACGCTATCGCACTTCGTTTTTCCACCTCAGCTGGTCGGCTGACAATGCCATCGTTACGAGGTCTTAAGACTCGCTGATCGAAGTATCCTTTTCTCCGTCTTGGTATCACAGTGGTGGAACGAGCTCTCAGCAACAGTCAGAACTGCGGAAACACTACCCATCTTCCGTAAGAGACTCAAGACACATCTCTTCACAATCCACCTTGGTACCTTGAACCTCACCACCTCTTAGCACTCTCTCCTATCTAAGAGTGTCATCTCTGAATCCCCGTTATAACTTCTCATGCTCTTACCTCTCTATATTTAAAAAAATAATAATAAAATAGAATGTAAGCACTTTATTAGCTAGGCCATTACCTAATGCGTTTTATATGGTTGATTACGTGGTAATAGGTATGATGACATAATGCTGCATTTGTTCTATTTTGAATATTGTTTGCTTATAATTGCTTGACCAGTCCAACTACTGACAAATGCACTACATGTAAGTTGCTTTGGATAAAAGCGTCTGCCAAATGCCGTAAATGTAAATGTAAATCTCTTAAGGGAGACGCCAGCCACCCTCTTGAGAAAACCCAATTCTGCCGCTTGTACACGTGATCTAGTTCTTTCGGTCATGACCCTTCACACTCGACTGCGAACCGATCCAGTGACTGCTGGAAGTCACGGACCGATGATGCCATCATGACCACATCATTTATTTATTGCATTCATATGCATCACAAAAACATGATTGAAACACATGAAAGGGCAGGAAAACTCTGTGTAGCATGCCTTTAACTATTTTTCAAGTGGTTACTAATATACTAGTATAGATAGATAGATAGTATAAATATTTAAATAGGATAAATAAATATTTTAATAAAGAAACAAAACAGTAGGAAATTCACTAATGTATCACAGGTACAAACAGCTGTTAAGGGCACACTCAACAGCAGAAGAGAGACCTTTTCCAAACAGACGAGGCCAGAACGTACGCAAAGTGTCAACAGGACACACGTACTGGCTGATAAAAGCACTCATCAACTAACGCCACAGGGAAACAATAAGTGTTTTCAACAGGACTCTTCCCTGCTGGGCTAGTCTATGATTAATGCAGCAGGTGCCCTTCCCCCCTCCCTAAATAATATCAGCAACTTCAAACACCTTTAAAAATAATAAATGAGAAGTGACAATGCTAAAAAATATTTTTGAGTGATATTTGCATACCGCTACACTGGTGTACCCAGACCCATAATGCACTTATAGAAGAGGGTCTGGACACGCTCCACTAGAAAGTGTTTGCAGTCGCTGCCTCCTATTCAGTTCTATTCTCCAGAGTGTAGACCTCTGGTTTATTTTTAAACTATTGGAGTCTTTAACCGTGTAGCATTGCTACAACTGCTTAGATCGCCTCATCTAGCTCTACCACCATTTCTAAACGTGCTTGACTTCAAAGTCATCTTACTAGCCACCCTGATTGGACCGCCATCCAGGGTGGCTGTGTGAACGCTAAAGCGACCAGGGTTTCCAGGCTATAACCTCAGTGAACATTGAGCTGAGAGCAGTTAGTCGGGCGGAGCCAGGCTAACATGCCACTGCTCGCCACGTAATACTTGGATGACCCAAAACAAACCAAAATCAAACCCCATTCTCTGTGATCAGGAGCTCCTGACCTGGTAACCGGAACACAAAGTTATCCATGGAAAACTTTGTGTTATAAAAAAATTATAATAAATAAAAAAATGAAAATCCTGCAATTATCGTCGGCTGTTCCTCAGCGTACTGCAGCGACTTGGCGTCTCCATAGAAACCATAGGGATCTGCAGAGCAGAGGGATTTCAGCGCTGGCAGCAGAGCACAGTGGAGCATTATCAGAAGTGATCGCCCAGTGAAGCGCCTGCTTCATAAGGAGTAATTATGAAGTGAAAGCTTCTGAGCTAGCTCGCCGCAGAGACGCTCGCGTCTGTTGATGTGTTGCTAGGCAAATGCTGGTACAGTTACAATTACATAATGTGTGTGTGTGTGTGTGCGTATAATGAGGATTTCTGCTTTGTTTTTATTGCAGAGTTATTGTTGACTTTCTGTATTCTGTGTGTGTGCCTGTGTGACATAAATTATAGTAGAGAGAGAGCGAGAGAGAGAGCCAGAATGAGAGAGAGAGAGAGAGCCAAGAGTCGTGCACGAGAGACACTCGAGAACTGAACTGGCAGTGAGGCTGGACGGAGATGAAAGCACCACAAAGTCCTTAATGTTGTACACGACGTGCGCATGCACACACACACACATTCTGTGATAATCAGAAAAAAATATATACAAGTATATACATGCTGACACACATTCTTAAAAAAAAAAACATGACTAAATTATGTATTACATGATAATTCTACTTTTGGGTAGTTTTCATATTCCTCCCCTTGTAAACATACTAACATCTAGATGCTACCGGCAAGCACTGGCTCTGAGCTAACAGACCGCTTAGCCACACAGGTCACAGAAGGTGTTGTGAGACATTATGGAATGGAAAGAACACAATAAGAACTATTTATCACACTGGAAAGGTCAAGAGGTGTCTAGTTTAGAGTGTGAGTGTGTGTGAACAAACTGCAATAGGTCTACATAGGCATATCCAATCAAATAAACATATGGATGATATATATACTGGCCTACTTATACAATGTGGTTAATAGTAAAGTTAATAAATAAATTACCCTGCGTCGCTAATAAGCACAAAGAACACCTAGGCACCGGTTTAGCGTAGACTAAAAGTGTCCGTGAGCGTGGAAATATAATAAACAATATTCAACATCTTGCACTGCAGATGCAACAATCAGGGCAAAACTACAGGGTCTAGTTATTCAGTGCAGAACTTTATGTAACGTGTTGTTAAACCTCTGCGGTGAAACATTGCCAACAGTGCCATTTCATGTATTGCAGGGAAACCCTTCAGGGAAAACTCCCTGTGTGAATAATTTCCATTTCAAAGCTATAAGCTGGTGCAGTTGATTTAATGGAGTGCTGGCGAGTAGCTTGAACAGAGGGGAGGAAGGGGAAGGGGAAGGGGGAGGGGGGTGCTGGGCTAACAGGAAGACGGGTTCATGGCTTACAAGATAACGCCGCTTACATACTGGATGCGTAGTTTCTCTACTCTGCGTTGGGTTTTTCTTGCGCAGAGCTACAATGCAACATTCTACATGACTTTCTGATTACAGTTGGAATCCACGGTGATGCTAGCAGGTCCCATGGAGACAGGTTAAGAGACATGGCTGTGGTCTTCCACAGAGCCTCTCAAAAACCCAAGCCCAACCAGTCACATGACACCGTTAAGCCACTAACGTGAAACGACGGCCAAGGGCATTCCCGGTTTGCTAACGAGCTCTCACCTGCGTCATCCTGAGTCATCACACAGCCACCAAACAAGTACACACCAAATGTGTATTTATTTGAAAGCACACGGCTGATGTTCCTGTTCATCAAAAGCTGAGAGCTTGTTCCTTCAGATAAATGTGAGCCGAAACAATTCTCTGCACCGACATGCATCGCAGCGTATGTTCGTGTGAGTGTCTGTGTCTGTGTGTGTACACGGCATAGAACTGGCCATAATTTGGCCCCAGACTGAAGCAGTTTGTCATTTCAAGGCAGTTAGCGCTTTTGCTAGTGGGTTCACTTGTTGGAGCCTTGGAGCACGTACGGTTTGTGCAGGCTATAGTTATGTCTGCACAACTGATGTGGTCATCCTTACCCAACAGTCCCTGTTGTCTTAGGTAATATCTACAATAGAGCCACCACATTTTCAGACCTCCAAACCGGGACCTTTACATTACAATTATTAGCACGATTAGCACGATTAGCACACACCTGAAGTTGGCCCCCCATATGACAAGAATGTTAATAAAAGCATTTCGATTAGTTTGTGCATCGTTTGTGCACACAAAACAAACATTTGTGCAACATTATCTAAGTTTTATTGAGCTTTTTTTAATGTTAACAGATTGCATCAACGTCCTCCGGTTTGTCTTGCGCTGGAATGCGGTGAATCGCTCACAGGCTTAATATGTCACTTTAAACTTGTTATTTCTCTAAAACGGTTTGCGCACACATTTTTATTTTGATATTTGAACCCCAAATACCTCCGCCCCCCAAATTGGACACACATTGCCAATGCTAGGATAGTGTTGCATGGTGCGGTCTGGACCACATTGTTTGTGTTCCCATTTACAGAGCGAGGGCTGCGTGGTAACATCGGATTGTATTTTCAGCGTGCACACACTGGGTAGATGGTCTTACTTTATATCACTCTCCTGGACCCTCTCCTCGTCCAGATCTTCGATGAACTTCTCCCCTTTCATCCAGTAGATGAGTGGGCTGACGTCACCGCTGTAGCCAAAGAACGCCCGGCACGACAGGTTGATGGGACTTCCTGTGGGAGACAGGATACAGAATGGGAGGTCTAATTAGGCGAAGGAGACAGCAAGGGGGAAAAGGAGGAAGAAAGGGGGGTTGTAAAGATGGCTAGCTTCAGGCTTTTGCGTCCGTGGGCTGTCAATCTTGGCCGAGGCTCGACACATCGACACACGTCTCGCTGTTGTGACACTGCATGTTGTAAAGCCACTGCAAAATGTACGACCTGCTTTTATCTGCCGGACAAAATCCTGTTGTCTTTTTCATGGTCGCACATTTATATTGTATGGTTGCCTTCGCCGGTTTCTGGACAAATCTAACCATCTCAAGGGCACAGCATGCTACAGTACACAGACAGACGCCTCCCACTGAGAAGGAAATGCCGTGCGTTAATAGGGCCGATGCTACACTAACAGACGGTCACCTTCTCTACTGTCCCGTAAACGATCCTTCAAAGATGCGTAAAAACGAAGAAAAAACATAACTATTGTCACCAGCTCCAGCTTCAAAATATCAACAAAGTCAAACATATATTAGCCATCCACAGCCTGTGCTGTTGTGATGCAACATATTTGTGGGTGACAATGTACATATTTGGTGCTCCATCGATAGCTGACATCCAAAATAAGGCTGACAGACTTTTTTCTGAAACCCTTTACGCGCCACACAGTCCGTCTGCATGTTGGAAACAGCGTTCTCCTCTTTAAAACTCTCCAAGAGGAATCACCTCAGCCCAACCAGTCCTATAAGCCTCCCTCGGCGCCTCTTAAAACCCAACAACACTCTCTTAAGCATCAACTCGTTTACTCCAGTGTGAGTTCATAAAAGGTGTTCAGTGGTTTCCTTTGTGGCGGAACCTGTTTTAATATTCAATCACACTTCAGATATGTGCCTGGCTTAAGGATAGCCATTTGATGTAGTACACGTTTGGGGATATACAGTATATCAGCTCAAAAGAGCGAGGATCTGATTAATAAAAATACAAGGTCATATATATATATATATATATATATATACACACACTGTACAATATCTGTCCTTACTACTAATTACTAGCGGACTGTCAAACTACAGTACTAACACCAATAATGTGGAAATTGTACCATTTCTGCTACGGCGTCATATCTGCGACGTCGTTGCCCTTAAAGAGCATGGAGAAACATTTCCTTCCATCTCTGCTCGTTGTTCAGGTTCATTCTGATCACAAGACTTATAAAGCTCAAGTACTTCCTCTGACACGGCCACGAGGGTTTGCCCCAAAACAGAAGAGCTCAGACAACAAACGGCCATCAAGATGAAACACACCACCATTAAGGCCAAAGGACTGTCTGAGGCCCTACAACGGAATCACTGAAAAGGCGAGTTACTGCCATTTGTACGTTCGGCTGTTGGATGTGGGGGTTGGGTGAGGAGAGGGGAGAGGAGATTCAGCATCTCTTCATTAGCACTGCTCTCGCATTGACCCAGTGGCGCGAGCTCAAAGCCTGTTAGATTGGAGATAACGGTGGTGTATAATTGGGCGCTTGCTAGTTCAAAGATAATGGGAACTTTATTTTACAGAGACCCTCTCTAATTCCGCCCGCTAGCGCTGTTGAGACGCTACAGCTGGAGCATAACAGGAGCAATCTGTTTCGGAGAATAAACGAGGGTGTGAGCCGGCGGGCGGATTTGCGTTTCTGACCCCTCGGCTCGGCAGAAATATTGTCCCGAGTCGTGACAGATAGGGTTTGTACGTGTGAGTGTTTACTGCCGGTGTCACAAATCTGACTTCGTTTAGAGGCCCAAGGGCTGCACACACACACACACACACACACACACACACACAAATACAGGGCGCCCTACTCTCCAAATCCACCAGGGGTCTCTGTGGCGCTTGCAGAGGGAAAACAAACAGCATTTTGACATGTGCAGACAGTAAAAGGAAAAAGCAGTTCCTTTGTGTTCCACCTTTGATGTCAAGAGGCCTTCACCCGCGGATCAGAACGCTGCGTTGTCACGCCGACAGCGCCGGCTTTTTGCGCTGACAACAGCGTGTTCGTTAACGTTCTCCCGACGCTCCATCACGGGGTCGTCGCGCAAACACTGCAGTGCTCGTGCCACCTTAAAGGCGCCGTTAGTGCTGAACAGCTGGGGCCGCACCGACAATAAATCCATTTTAGCGAACGTGTGTTGTAAATGTTTGACAACCCTGATGACGGTTACTGGTGTTTGATATCTTCCGCTACTGACAAAATGAGCTTTTGATAAAAGATGTAAATGTTCTACCGTGTTCTACTCGACTGTCCTGCAAAGACGACCCAACCAAATGTGTAAATGTATTTGAAATGCGGAGAAGCTCGCACACTCGAACGGGCATGCTACATGCGAGCGCTAGCCACTGCTAACTCGTACATGCAGGCTGGTGGGGGCGGGGGTGCAGATTCCCCCACAACACCCCCCTGGCCTCGAGTCAGAGGGGAGAAATAAGCCTCAATGTGATTGTCTGCCCTGCCTCTTGGCACTGCTCACTTATCTGTGCCTTGTCTCTCCCCCCCCCACGCCGTCTCTTAGTCACGGCCGCGAGAGCATGGGAAGGAGGAGGGCAGCAGGCATGCCAGCTGCCGAGAGACAGACTGCCATATTAGACCAGCGAGACAAAACAGAAGAGTGTGTAACCTGGTTAAAGGTGGACTCCTCATTGCATTTACAGCGACCCACCCCCCCCACCATCCATCTTTCTCTACCATGTCTTGAAATCGTGACTTATAACATAATCTGTGTGCCACTTAACGATGCAGAACCCCCAGTCACACCAAGCAGCTGACTGCCAGGGAAGTGTTTCTGCAGCCACAGCCTCCAGCAGCTCTTCAGAGAGGACACTACGAGCTCTGCACACGCACGACCATAAAAACAGCACAGGAGGAGAACCCATGAGAGAACGAGAGGAGAGGAGAGAGGAGGGGAGGAGAGGGAGATGGGAGGGGAGGAGAGGATGGCAATGTACTGTATCTAGTGTAAGATTATATCTTCACTATTCCACTGTGTTGCCAATCTGCAGTGTCTGATAACCCACAGAGGAGCAAGCTACGTACTTCACGAGACTTTGACATGTACAGGTCACCGCAATACGAGCGTGCTCTCCGTGTGCAACTTCTATTCACCGTAGTTTCTGGACGTAGGAACGCAAATAGAGTTGTGGTAAGAGAAACCAGAGCATCCTGATCTTGCGAGGTTACCAAACCAGAGGGGCAGCTCTTTTAACCTGGTTAACCCCAAGAGGTGGATGGGTCACATGAACAAGGAACTGCATCAAAAGGTTCACATCTATCATATGGTCTACTTCTGCTTTAGCGTGCAAGGATGACTGTAATTTCTTATCAGTATGCTTCTTGTGATGATAATGAAAAACGCAATACAGGCTGACATTTTCAAAAGTGTGTTAAATAAGTAGGTAATGTCTTTAAAAACGAAATCTGGAGTGCTACTCCTGTAAGGTGCTAACCAACCCAACACATGCATCATTGCATCCTATATATGTTGCTACAAAGCTATATGCTACTACAAAGATCCTTAATATCTACTTCAATCATGTTTGCACATAGAAAACATAATTGATAATTGATATGCCCAATAAAATATGATGAATAATAATGAATGTAAAATGAACTATTAAAATCTAATGTTGTATCACACATTATGATACAAAACAAATCACTAAATGTTTCGTCCCTTGAAGAGGCCCTACGCAGGTTGACAACCCAATCGGACTAAAGTATTTATGTAAATATGAATGTTGCACAATATTTATTATACACACAGTATAAAGGACAAACTTTTCTCCAAATACAGAACTGTCCAATGTGCCATATAGGAATAGAAAACTATATAGTTTGCATGCCTTAAATAGCTTATTGTGTTTGTTTCCAGCATTTACCGTTCCTGAAGATATGACACGAAATAAAAATTATATTTATATAATCGGTACGTAATTATATTTAAATAAGTTATTGTGCAGACAATAAATAAAATAAAAAAGAATAAGAAGTCAAAATTCTTCCATTATATCCAACATTCTACGTCACTGCATCAGAATACTTGAACAGTTATGTTGACATACCTACAGCATCCTTTCAGCAATTATACATGTATTGTTACAGCTATAGTGTCATTGTGCTCAGCATGTGTGCACGTGCACATGCACGCCTACACCTTATAAGGACATTATGAGGATGTGCTGTTATCGGTCTATCAGACACTGGCTAAACTATATTGCCCATATAAAGACGTCCTCTCTCTGCAGCTATAGACTCAAGCACAGGGAGGAGACACGAACAGAGGTCTGTCTGTCCAGGGTAACTGGTGGTGTTATCCCATATTCAAAGTAAGGTGGAGGGAATGCTGCTGTAGCTAACAGTGGGAACTTTATTTAGTTTCCATTACACCAGAACTGTAACAACATAGAGTGTAATATATGGTGTGTGTGTGTGTGTGTGTGTAGAAGATGGCAGGTGTGCCCTGGGTGTCTGTGGTGGGATTTCTCCTGTGTGGCAGCAGGCTGGATGCTGTGGAACCTGAAACATTAGCACATGTGATCCACAGCCTCACGAGAGAGTGAGTTCACCTGCCTGCTCTGCTCCCCTGCCTCTCTCTCCAGCCGACAGACACGCCCACCTGAGATAACGTTTTGTGTTTGTGTGTTTCTGTAGGTATCGTATCGGTGGCCAGTACAGTATGGCTGTGAACGTCCCCTTCAGAGGTCTTTACAGGTCTTTACAGATGACAAGGCAAAAGATGTGAGAAGAGAAGCTGAAACGCATGTGTACCGTGGCACCTGGGTGGGGCCCTCACCAGGAAATCACGCCGAGTCCAGAGTTCTGGATAACATTCACTTCGGTACCAGAGATCAGCGACTCATGATCTTCTACACGTATTTGTCCCCCTGTAACAATGTCTGCACTAACGTGCAAAAAGCTAACTCCATCTGTGGGAGACGATTACGCTGTTGTTTTTACCAAGGTATTCCAACCCAGGGTGGGTCCTAAAATCACAGAGGAGGTGCATGCCACCTCCCTCAATATCCTAGGCGTCTCTGCTAACAACGGTAGAACAATTGGTCTAAGCAACATCTTCCGCTGTGATACATTTACTCGCACTTTGCAGTGCGTCAGCTGTTCGTCTCAGCGCGGTGTGATGCGACGGTGTGTTGCCGATAGATACGGAGACCCACAAATGCCGCAGGGCTCCAGCGAATGTAGAGCTAACCTAGGTAACAGCTCTCTCAAGCGCAAATACAGCGATCGCAGCCTATCTGATAGCAACAGCCCTGCGACTGCTCGGAAGCGCAAATACAGGAATCGCAGCCCACCTGATAGCGATATCTCTGCGTCTTCTCAGAACCCCATCTGAAGCACTGTAAAAGCATTTAGAGAAAGTACATGCAAACCATACACTGACAATCCAATCGCACTGAATTAGTAACCGAAATATGATTGCTAATACTGGATTTTTCTTTGATTAAATTCTGTTTTTTCCCTCTTTTCTGCAGCATTGATATTATGAAGAAATTGCACAATATCAATATCAAAGACAAAACTTCCACAGTAATGTATACAAACTGTCCAATATTACTTGGACATGTTAAGTTCCCTAAATTCCCGAGCAGTGAAAACATTTTCATGTTTAATTTGTCTGATCTGAAATCAGTTTTACTGGACAAGCGAGAACAACCTAACCTTTGAACAATCTCAAAGAATAATGTTTAATTATAGTTTGTTGTTAAAAAGTTTAAATAAAAATAGTTTGGTTACCATTATATATATCCCTTTCACACGCATGTGTTGGTTTAATGATTCCTATTCTTTCATTAAAGCTTGCTGGAGCATCAAACCTTTCTGTTGTTTCTGCGTTTGTCTTTCTGTTTATTATTTTGTTGAACCAGTTCGATTCTGGGGTCGGCAACTGAAATTCTCTATTGCAATCCTTTGTCTTCTATGTATCTCTTTAAAAAATTTACAAAGAAATTGTCCTACTCCGTTAGATTAACTCTTAAAAAAATGCAATACTTGGTTGGCATTTTGGCTGCTAAGTAATTGTTTTAAATTTGTAATAAATTTGTAATATGTTAATATTACAAATTACAAATATTTGTAAAATGTATACCAAAGTTGTCCCTGGTGATATGCTGTTATATGCTATTCTATTCTATCTGGTGAATGAAAGCTATTGACAATACTTGTAAATTGCTTTGGATAAAAACGTCTGTAATGTGGGAGAACAGGTCATTATATTTTAAATAGGTTCACGGTTATCCAACACTAACATTACAATGCTGCTACCTATAAACGTGTGAACAACAAACTAACCTAAACTGTTGTGGCCACTTCACTCCACGTCCTTGTGACCTTGTGACCTTATCTTTTGTCTACACTTCTGGGTTCACACTGACGTCAGCAAGAGGACTACTATCAGCGATGTTTAAAATCATGTTTCAAACGACTTGCCAAATGACTATAATGACTGAATAGACTTACGAAAGTTTTTTAATTCTTAAAGGCCAAACTGTACAAATGCGTGACCTAGATGTCTTGCTGCCAGTCTATGGTCTCCAATAGACTATGGGCCCGAGAAGCGTTGCTAGAAACGCGTTGCTAGCAAAACCATTGTTTTTCTATGATATGATATGACTGGCATGAGATTTTTAGCGTTTTTCTTTAGACGCGCATAAAGTTAAAATATACTCAACTTTTCAGCGCAAGGCGTGGTGTCGCGCTGCTCGTCAATGTGACAGTTGGCCCAGGCAGCTCTTTGGCGTAGGCAGCGCTTCTGTGTGATCAGGGGGTTTATGAAATCCCTTTTGAAGCGGCCGCGCCTTTTGAAACGGATCAGCTTCTCGTGTGATGTCATAATTCTCGGTCACTATCGCGTTGAAAGGAGCCAGTTGAGGTGGTATGGGCATCTGGTAAGGATTCCCTCTGGGCGCCTCCCTTGGGAGGTGTTCCAGGCACGTCCAGCTGGGAGGAGGCCTCGGGGAAGACCCAGGACCAG
>JAODUK010000012.1:1427710-1445089 GCA_027564635.1 Typhlichthys eigenmanni | reverse complement strand
AGAGAGAGAGAGAGAGAGAGAGAGAGAACACACAGAGAGTTAACATATATAGAGAGAGAGAGTTAACAGAGAGAGAGTGGGGGAGAGTTGACAAAACGACAGCAGGGAATCGATGACGAGACAGTGACTGCTCCGTATTTAGTTTGTTTACCACAACTACGTCTTGCCAAGGATCCTCCAAAGGGATGCTTGTTTTAACACAAAAAATAAGTAAGGGGGGGGGGGGGGGGCTCCATATTAAATTCTAATCCATTAGTGAAGCTGGCGCGATCGCTTGCCACTTTATCAAACCATCACAGTAGATGAACGCTCCTTTATTAACATGGCGGGATGCTTTCCTTACACGGCCACAGCGCACATCGATACAAAACAATAGTGTCAAGAACACGTCGCACACATCGCAAGGAGCCCTGTCCCATCCAAGGGGGAACCTCCGGTGCTGAGAATGCGGAAGTGCCAAGCCCTGCAGCTCCTCGAATGGCCACTTGAGGCTGGCTGCAAAAGGGAGTCAATCCTCTTAGACTCCAATGTTAAAAAGGCCAACTTTACAGCAAACAAAAAATGTGCTTACTGCCTGGTTTAAAAAAAAAAGTTCTTTGTCTCTATAGCTAGTATTCATGACAACTGTACGGGGATTGGACTTTTTATTATAACTCTTCAGAAAAAAACAATTTTAGCCATACATTTATCCAGCGCTGACACACAACATGTGAAAGGTTGAGGCTTAGTTGTCATAGCCTCGCAGAGCCCACCTTCAGATGCCGTAAAGTCTATCAGCACTCGCCTTCATGACAGGAGAGATATATTGACTGACATGCACGGCTGCACAACGCACCCACAAAAGCCGTGGAGGAATTTGTTGAGAAACCAATATACCCGGGTTTTAGGTCATATACAAATGTTAAATAAGCGGAAAACGGAAACAGACTGAAATTAATAATAAATAACTGTACCAGCATTTTCCCGGAATAATTAACCAGTATTTTGAGTGACAATGCAAACAGCCAATGGAAGCCTATTACCCTCACTTACAGGGACCTACATTCAGCATTAGTCAGTTATGTAACGTGTTTCTGATGCACGCAATGCACACGTACCCCATCCCTGTATGAACGTAAACACACAGACTCAAGCACTTGCGAGCATACAAAACATATAGAACTGTCAGCACCATTGAGGAAAATAGTATTAGATCAAATATAAGTTTAAGCTATCAAATTATTAATTATTAAAAAACGTAAAATGATCCCTTTGCAAAAAAAAAAAAAACATCTCGGGAGGTCTGGCCTCCATTTTGAGAGGCACACAGCTATAGAGTTGTGTGTGACATTGTTCTGTGAAGCTGTCATCTCAGGTCTCGGGTCAGAGTCACTTGTCCTGAAAAGAACAACACCCATGAGATCGTCTGGAGGTCATCCCGTTGTCGTTTGGCCGGTGTGGCGGCAATCTTACCTGATGTGGTCCGAGGTGGTCGAACTTGGCCATCTGCTACTCTCCGCAGGCTAAAAACAAATGTGATTATTAACGCAGATACCTTTACCTGCATCGAAGTGTGCTTGGAATGATCTTGTGATTTGGTGAGGGTTCGTGGGGTTGCGTTTATAAATGTTATGTGGTGGAGAACACACATCCGCCTGTCGACACAAATCTTGCTGCCTTGAAAAGTATAAAAGATGTTCTGGAGACTAACAGAAGTAGAAATATATACTAGCACGTCATGGTGAACTGCACAAAAATGACATTCCATTAAGTCAGAGTATAATGATGTTTCTAAAACATTATAACGGCAAACCCTCAAAGAATATATTTTTAATGATTATTGTTATTATAAGGGTTAGTGATAACTATAACAATTATTGACCAATCTATTTAAGATAAGATGTACAATATTAGAGTTGTGGAGGTAATTAGCTTTAACTTGCCGGAAATGTGTTGGAAGTTAATTATATTTGAGGTAGCGAATGTGATAATATGATCACAGAGATACCATGTCACTAACGATATAGTGAATCAAATGTAATTCTGGGTAATGATCAGTCTGATGTCCCACAGCATCGTGGGAAAATTGCTATTGTGTACATTTAAAAGTACAGATAACAGTAGCCTACATTTGAGATACTTTAAAAGCGATTTTGATATGTCGCTGTGTCCCACATCACCACTGTCAACTGTCATTCTACAGTTATATGCCCTTTGCAAAGGAATGTCATCCCCTAATGTACTGGAAGCTTGTATTGGCATGGGAGCATATGACTCAAATAAACCCGCATTTCAACTCAGATGCAAAAACACATAGAGCAGAGCTGCTATTTCTGTAGCACTGAAATAAAGTTGGAACAATGAATGTGTGTATTAACCATATTCTCGCCATCTCTGATGTTCACCCACTCGTCTGTAGTGGTGTCAAGAACCTGTCATGTGTGAAAAGCAGAACGAATCACGTTAAATCAGCTCCCACTCGTTTGACACGGCCATCTGAACACCAAGAATGACCGCTTTCTTTTCCCGGGACAGAAATAGTATCTACAGTACACATTTTATGAAAATAACAAATCTCCACCACTCTACGTTGTTTATTAAAGAAGATATAATGTCAGAGGTCAGGAATGAGCAAGTGTGAAAACGGCCACATACTCATCAACATTTATGCTCCGTTTATGATTCATCACATGATTCAGTAACGCCAGTAACTGCCTGCTTATTTCAAATAACTCTTGTTTAACTGCTGATTTACAGATTCAAATAATTATTTCACTAATTATAAGGTGCATCTTGACATAAAAGCTAAATCTGATATAAAACTAAATGTTTGTCTTGTGTTTAGATATTACATTTAGTTAATTATTTCCATATAAGTAATTTCTGCGGCCCAAATGGAATATTTGCATTTTAGTATTCATTCAGAACCCCAGGGACCCCACGATTTCACCAGTATTTGAAAGTTATCCTCCTCTGAAGGCGGGATTCTATTTAAAAGCCATTAGCAGGTTTTAAAACTTGTGGGTGTGTGTTTAAGGCATGTTGTACAATCTAATTAGTTTTATATAAATTACTAATTTGATCTCTATGATACAATAGTAACCGGTTCTAATGTCAAAGAAAATAAAGTATAATTGATGGCAGAGAGCCTTGTTTCCATATTATTCAAATTACTAACAATAGGTTGCCACTTTACATAAAACAGTGTGCAGTTTAAAAGAAAATGTGATTAAAAAATGATTACAAAATATAACTAATAACTATAAATTGGATATTGAAGACCTGAAAATAACTACACAAATAGCATATCTTGCTAAACTTTATAGATATGCATTGTTGAGTGTCAAACACTTAACATGAAACTATAATCTTCACATTATATGACACCATTCAAACTATTTTCAACGCAAGGCATTTGAAAGGTGAAGATCGTAAACCGGTACGCATTTGCTACGTTAATAAGTGCCATCTGCTTTGTTATGGCTAGATTGCTGTATTAAGGGGGCAGGCTAGTCTCCGTGGCAACCATTATGACAGGCAGGCTTTTTTAACACTTGCCAATGGTTAAGAAAAATGTGAATGTCAGCCCTTCTCATAAGCCGGGACAGACCTTTCACATCGACCAATTAAATCCCTCTTTATTTTTCCCCCTTTTTTTATATGAGCAAAAATGTCCGCACTGAGGTTATATATACACGGAGGAAAACTGTTTGCAGTGCTGGAATGTAATTTTATATTTATAGGTCACCGCATAAAACTGAGCCAATATTGCTTATTGTGTCTTTCCCTGTATAACGCTATTGTAAAGTGTCAAACCATAAACTTAGTAGACACGTCCTTCAAAGTGCCTGCCTCCAAATCTCCTGTTCAGTCCCGGCCTGTTTGCAGCTGGTTACATCTACATTCTCAGAGCTCACATTTGATATAATTGAATTTGCCATACTCCTGGGGTACCTTACACCTTTATGTGGTGCCTGCATTAACATCTTGACAGCTAGATGAGATGAGAAGCGCCGGTGGTTTAATTTGAGGCTAATTCTCCCCGGTTATCACACTTAGCATGTTAAACGGGCTCCAAAACACAGAAGTGACTGCATCTATCTCATTATGTTGCCGCTATTGAACATCGGCTACACAAGGTCACTATTAATAATTACCTGGAATGTATTATTACCATCAGTTTTCTGGTGGGCCAATGGCTTTACCAACTGTATTTATTATTGCAACATGGTGAATTTCAATATTAAGGTGTTTGATGAGAAATTCTAAGGCACAATTGGATGGGACAAAGTACTTTACCCTTACAGTAGCAAGTATCTTACTGGTCCTCTCTTAGGCAAAGAATATGAAATGAGCATGTACTGTACAACGGAACAAACAAATATAACAGCCAAACTGTCTCTGGGTCCAACCTTACAAACTCCATTGAGCCCTCTCTTTTTACAAGCTCTCAGAAGCCACCATCTCTGTGAACAAAGTCAATTCAGGCCAGGGTCAGCCTTAAGGAGAATTAACTGAAATGACCAGATTAAAAAACAATAAAATGCGGGGGGGGCACAGTGTAATATATCACTTTCAGTGTCATATATCACTCTTAAACCTGTATCCCTTAGCTATAGAGCATTGAGAGAGATTTTTATATCTTCTTGAAAAGTATTCTAATATGGTACATGGTAATATTTGACCATACAATATTCATCAGTGCCCGTGCATTGATCGGCTGCCTTAATTATTCTCCCTAGGCTCAGAATCAGTATAGTGGCTGTTCACCATAGACAGCAGCTGTCTACCGTGGTTGGGCCTCTATACTGAGCTCTTGCAACAGCTTCACAGATAAAGAAAAGCGTTAAATTGCTATAGAATTGAGCTCCCCTCTTCCCTGTTATCATTAAATACATTATTGTCTTTTTCTCACTCTCTCTCCCTTCATCCCCCTCTCACTTCATCTCTCTCTCTCCCTCTCCATCTCTCTGTTACCCAGCCACCTTATAAGCAACACACCCACAGTGTGGAGCTACGTTATAAACAGCACACCCACATTGTGGAGCTACGTTATAAGCAGCACACCCACATTGTGGAGCTACGTTATAAACAGCACACCCACATTGTGGAGCTACGTTATAAGCAGCACACCCACAGTGTGGAGCTACGTTATAAGCAACACGCCCACAGTGTGGAGCTACGTTATAAGCAGCACGCCCACATTGTGGAGCTACGTTATAAGCAACACGCCCACAGTGTGGAGCTACGTTATAAGCAGCACACCCACATTGTGGAGCTACGTTATAAGCAACACGCCCA
This sequence comes from Typhlichthys eigenmanni, assembly GCA_027564635.1. Classification (NCBI taxonomy): domain Eukaryota; kingdom Metazoa; phylum Chordata; class Actinopteri; order Percopsiformes; family Amblyopsidae; genus Typhlichthys; species Typhlichthys eigenmanni. The sequence goes on along the minus strand of JAODUK010000012.1, from coordinate 1,439,809 downwards.
CGGTGTGGAGCTACGTTATAAGCAACACACCCACATTGTGGAGCTACGTTATAAGCAACACGCCCACAGTGTGGAGCTACGTTATAAGCAACACGCCCATGTCGTTCTAGCGTCAGCCCTGCTATTGTCCAGACACCAGGCAGCCATCACTCATTCTTTTGTGTGAGGGACAAAAACAATGTTTTTCCATTATAACGAGTCCATTTACTACAAGTCCATATCTCATGAGGCAAATCAAATAAGACCCCAACATTGTTAGGGCCTGGGATATCCTACACACACCCCCCCCACCCTTCCCCCACAACTGTTCTCCTTTCCAATCATTCTCTTCTCTTGTCTCTGCGCTATTCAGCGCTACTTTCAATCACCACATTAGTATGTCTCTCTCTCACACACACAAAAGAAAATGAGGTTTTCTACCTCCCACCATTTCATTATCGGAGCAATCTCCTAGCCCTAGTCTAATTCCTCTAGCAGGGAACCAACCAGAACAACCGGCCTTTCAGTGCCACTGAGCTCGACACAAAATGGGGCAGAGAGAGAGAGTGAGAGACAGAGAGAGGGAGAGAGCGAGATCATAAATAGAGTTTTACAGTAAATCAGAGGCCAATTAAAATGTAAACTCATGCATGGACAGAAGAAGCACACTCAGACACAAGCCACCCACATGCCGGTCTTAGTCTCATCCCCTAACTTGTGTTTAGCTTGTGTAACTTTCAAACTGCCTTACACACGCACACACACACACCAGCCAAACAGCAAACACATTCTGCCCACGGAGGCCTTTCAAATTGTAATAGAATATGTGCATTTTCTAGACCATTGAAGTACAGTAGTAAGTAGCCTGATGTAACCAGACCCACAATAGCGTCTGGACACAATCCATCGGGGATGTCCCATTCATTTTGAAGCTATTGGAGCGGCATTTAACCAATCATGGTTGCTACAACTGTTTGTATTGCTTCATCTAGCTCTACCACATTCGCCATTGTTGGAACTACATTTCCAAACATACGCTTGACTTCGATGTTGTTGTACTTAGCTGGTGTCTCTGATTGGTCTGCCATCTAGGGTGGCGGCGTGAACGCTACAGCGAACACGGTTTCCAGACCATAATCTCAGCAGTAAACTGAGCTGGGAGCACCAAACAGACACAGTATATAACTGTTACTGTGGCAACTCTCACCAAACAGCCGATCACACCCCTCAGTATATACCGATGTGTCCTTGGCACAGTGGTCTCGTGCCCATCTTAGACACGACAGGTTATCTCCGTGACACTGTAGCGGATGATTGAAATATCAAGAGGTGACATTCCACGTCTCGGTGACCTTGTTGCAACGCCGCTGTCAGACTCTCACCAGGCTCTCGCCTTCAACGGCAATGGAACTTTCTGGAAAACAAACTACTTATCACCGCAAAGACTTAAAGGTATATTCAGCAATTGTAAGCTAATAGACTTTTTCCAATTCACCAAATATTCCCTCACGGTGCACTAGTTTACCGTTCTCTGTACAGTACATGCTGAAAAAAGATATGGTACTTTGACACACCGCTGGCTCTGTAAATAGGAAAACAAAGTGGGGCAGACTGCACACAACAGCAATTTCCTAGTCTTCGCAATGCATGTCTAATGTGGGGGCGGAGCTTGTGAGGGAGTAATGTATGGCAATGAGGCGACAGATGTGTTTTTATTTTGATGGAGTTAAAATATCAACAAGCTTTCTCCAGAATTACTTACTATACCTTATAATAGTGTGTCTTAAATAGCTTTTGCTTCTTGCACACATTATTGAAATCAATCAAGTAGAGATGATCTATTATGTGCTAACAAACACAGGTGTCATTATTACATTATTTAATTTAATCTCATGTCGGAATACCGCATGATGAACACTTAAACGTATGATTTGTTATCCATGCACATATTAATTAAGAACGGTTCTGGATGGGTGAAAGGTATAGGCGGCATTAGCCTGCATATATGATAATGTGATATAGCATAGCATATCCCAGAGTAAAGACTACATTTCCCACGAGCCCCATTACCTCGTAACAAAGTGCAGCTGTTTGTATTTGCAGATTATAGCTGAGAGTACATCAGCTGTTTTACAAGATATAATGCAATAAGGCAACAGAATATGCGGAGAGTCTGCCCCGGGAGAGAGTCTGTCCCTGTCCTGTCTGACGAGGATTTGTTATCATTATAATAAAACTATACTTAACACTAAAGGTAGGGTCACCATCCTCCAGAATGTTGGCTAACTCCCAGCTCAAATATAAACAATATCCCTCTGCGGCGCCGCTCCACACATGAAGCAAAGTGTACGACTTTGTTGATGTGAGAGGTGTTTGTTTATGCTCCTATTTACGGAGCAGGGCTGCGTAGAAGTACCTGTTTATTTTAGAATCACATAGAATGGTAAGCTAGTGGAATGCATGGAGATATTAGTTGAATTTGACAAAAGGTGTATTTGCTTACACTTACAAAAACAAAACAAAAATCCCTATTCTGCTCTTATATACGTAGCACTTTAGTATTAGGCACTTTATTTTTAAGGCCACTAGGGACTTCGTTGGATGATTCAATTATATATTGACGTGGTAGTAGACAAGATGCTGTAACTATTCTGATATAATATTGGTTGCTTACAAATGCTGGTGTATGACCTGTCCAACTAATGACACATGTACATGTAAGTCGCTTTGGATAAAAGCGTCTTTAAAATTCCGTTAATGTAAAAATTAGCTTGCAATAACTGACTATAACTTTAACACAGAGGGTCACATTTTCTTACAGCACATCGTGGGCGGACCCCGGATGTGAGCATAACAGAAGGTTAATGCACGGAGCTGAGACAGTTCTGCCTACATCACTCGCGCCGCTCAGCGACCCTGCAGCTTCCAATAACACCACAGTCGGCATCTGTCGAAACCACGATTAAACACGACAAACGAAACAATGGAGCCTGATGAACGTAGGCCCACCCCGACACATCACACTCTCACACACACATACAGACAGACAGACACACACACACACACACACACACAGAGGAAGAAAACCCACACAGACAAACACACACACACACACACGCACAGAGACAGACACACACACACACACATGCGCAAACACACACAGGAAGAAAACACACACACACACACACACAGGAAGCAGCAAGCACAGGAAGGAAACACACACAGACACATAGACAGACAGACGCACTCACACACATAGAGCTTCCGTTACGTGACATTGAAGCATTGACATCTATGCTTGGCGCCATCGTTGGCAGACATTTTGTAATCAACATGCCAGGGTTTAAACTGTCTCAGAGATTTAGTGGGTTGCCATGTGCTGCCACCGCTATCCCCCCTTTTAAACACTGGTTAGTCAGAACAAAATAAACCCTGACAAGCATCAATGCATTCCTTGTCGTGGAGATAATAAAATGATACATAACAATGTTCATATACAGTGAATGCAAATAAACAGTATTAACCAGTGAGATCTGCTGAATTTGCTTAATTGCTGTAAGACTCATTTAGATTAAGATACACAGACATGACATTAAACCAATCACCGTGAAGTAGCAGGTCATTATCATAATTTATCTTGTTATTTTACTTAACTATTGTATGACTGTTGATGCCCAACAATGGGCAGATTGAAGATTGCTTATCTTGCTTGTACTAACAATATTCAGTCTAAAGAGGGGATTCAGGCATGCTATTTTAATTAGGAGCTTTCCCATTGTGAGATTCATCCCTCTTAAAAATGCTAAGGCAACATTTTAAGTTTGTACTGTATTTGTATTACATCTCTTTGCAAGTTAACAAGACTTGTGCATTGACACTGACATTGTCATGTGTTTTCATTTAAATCCATCCATTAGCTAAACCCCTAGCTACCTGTAGAAACTCAACGTTATAACTTTAATACAGTTTTGTCCCTGAATGTGCTATGAGCAGTCCACACCTGCATATTGTTTACTCCTTGGCTCGCTGTTTATGTTGTGTTTACAACTTGGCACAAAAGGGTTATAAAACAAGCAAACATGCAATTATTGCTGCTGGGTTTGGAGTGGAGAGGAGTGTACAGCCGCAGTTTTCCGAGTGCATTTCAAAAAGTGAGGAAAAAGGGGTAACCAAAACAGATAAGTAATTACATAAATTGTGTGGTGGTGTATGTGTGTGTGTGGGTGTGTGTGCGTGTGTGTGTGTGTGTGGGGGTGGGGTGGGGGGGGGGGAGATGGGTTCTAATCGGTTGAGTGCTGATGAAGATTTGAGCATTTCTACATGCCTGAAGGAATTCCATTAACCACTCTGATTAGAGTAATCATTGGAAGCATCGGTGCCTGTCAGAAGCTATCCTTGCCCTCTCAATTACCCAGATCTCCTTGAACTCAATTGCTCCCATCATCTTGAAGGCTGGGTCGTATGTAGGCACGCGGGCAGCTGTGTGTGTGTGTGTGTGTGTTGGAGGGGAATGTGTCCATTGGGTGTGTGTGTGGGAGGGGGAAGTCCATTGAACATACGGGGCGTGTCGGCACCCTGCAAACCCCCCCCCCTCGTGTTGACGAGACGGTTGGCAGCTCACTGCGCTGTGTGGACGTGCACAGAGAGTCAAAAACACGAGCGTAAACGTACGGCGGACAGCTGTTGTCGAGGTAACTTTATATTTCGCCGGGGTATTTGTATGTGTAGTTGGTGTAGGTAGGATGTTGCAGATCCTTTTGTGTAATTTGTTAGAAATGCATTGGTCATCATAATATGCAAGTCACATGGTCTTTGAGAATAGCTGCTCTGGTTGACAGCCCATAGGGAGGAATTCTGCAGACCACACACAAAATCTCAGATTTTTACATTTCATAATAAAATCCATAATAAAAACTTATTTCAGTTTCAGACAAAAGAAATATGAAAAAATAATGTATTCACACTTTCTCCTCTCACTATCAACGGCCATGTTTGTTTGAATGCCACATTCAGTTACAGTAACTAGCATACAGTAATTCATGTTAATGTATAACACAGCATATTAAAACATATTTCATCTTTAAAACATCCTGAACAATATTGTTGAAGGAATAACTGCTAATTCTGTCTCAATGTGTCAGTATAGTGTCAGCTAATTAGCAATGCTTGGACACTGTGAGGAATGCACTATATTGCACATATACTGTATATTTACTCTTCTATGAATTATATCATTATATATGTCAGTGCTTTCTCAGTGTCTGTGATTTTCTCGGCATGATTGCTCTTAATTGAACTAAAAAAGAACGCAGAGCTTGGTCACGAGGCGTGTTGTAGCGGACAGGGCGTGCGGTCGTACAGTGCGTGGCCCCTGTTTTACACAGGCACGTTTCCACCTGTGTAATACCATTATAGAGACAGTTGAGGTTTTGCAACAAATTCTGGCGGACTGTCTTTGAACAAGAGTGGAAGAGGTGGATTATATATTACAAATGCACACAGGAGCTGCCACCTGCCTATATTGCTAAAAGTAGATGTTGTACAATTAACGAATGAAAGAGCCCATGTGAAATGTGTAAAAGCATTACGTCCTTATTTTTACATCTTACTCCGGCACACACAGGCTAGATTATCATCTTGATACTGTTTGATTGCCACGGCCTGAACCCCCCAGCACGACAACTGACGTCAACATCTTTGGAACATGTGTGACAGAGTCCGTCCCACCCCGGACACTAACCCCGTTCTCCCACGCAGAGAGCAGGCGCTCTACAGGACACGCTAAAACCAAATTGGCTCTGGTGTGCATCGCCAGAGCGTCCTGCGAGGTGCAGGAGAGTAAGATATACTTTACGTAAACCTTACACAAATTTCCGCCCACTTCCAGCCGACCAATCAAGCAAGGGGCCGTCGGGAGCCACTAGCTCGCCTCTCGGCCTCAGTCCGAGACGACGTCACGCTCAACTTAAGTAACATAAAATGAAAGGTCAGAACAGCTGTTCTCTGACTGCATGCTGATTATTACCGACTGCATTTAACTACTGACAAGGCGTTTAACTAACCATGCATGCACCTTGCAGTGTCATGTCAAACTGTAACCGTCTAGCGAGAGATCCTTCTGCCTGCTAACGACATCAATTAAAATGCTAAATGGGTGTAATTTAAATTAGGGAAGTTGTCACTAAACTGCTCACCTTCCCGGCTGATATTTGAACAGATAAGCAGAGTACACTGTGAATCATCATTAATCCTGTCTTGCCCATGAGCATATTTGCTTGCTGTTGCCTGAGCAAAGGATTGTGGGAGACTGTGCTGTGTCTGCGAAAGACAGGGAGGAGGAAGAACACATTGTAAGGATCCTTTGTTGCGTCCTTATTATTCACAGCGGAGGCCGAACAAACCAGGCCAGGACAGACACCGTGCGGTTATAGACAGCAGTTAGGAGAGACGAGGATGGAAAACACGGACGCACTGATCACAGGCGCTGAATGCGTTCAGCCAACACAGACCCCCGCGAAAAGCTTTTACCTCCGATGATTGACATGTTCAATGATATGCTGTTCCTTAACGTGTCTGTGCAACGACCTCAAGAAGCCATTTTTGACCATCGAGAGCTCTCTCTCTCTCCCGGCATCTCTCTCTCTCTCTTCCTCCTCTGCTCTCTCTATCTCTCTGTGTGTGTGCGCGCCGTGCTCCGGCTTCCTGCAGATGGGCTAATTCATTCATGCATTAGTGGGGAACACTAAAACTGGGTCATAGTTTACCAGTGATTAAGGGTCCGCCAAGCGGGCCTGAAGCTGAGGTGGTCGGCGGACATGCCTGCGCACACGCACGCACGCGTTCAACAAGCGAGTGCGACAGTCGCCCATTTGGTATGCATGATTCAGTGATTATGTAATTGTGTCCCGGCCCTCCATTTCTCTCTTTGCGAGTGCGAATAAAACTTTCACGGCCAAATCACGCCGAATAATAAAATTAAACATTCTAGGGAAATGAGAAACAGCCAGGGCTCCATCTGGGACCCTTCCTAAATGTTTTGCTATGGTTACGCTGCCGAGAGAATTACACATTCATCTTGAGGTTTTCTGCCTGCTCCTCTGCCTTGCAACACCGCATCGCTCCTCCCCCGCACCGCCCCGGTACAGCATTTTCCAGATTAATATAGGTACAAGCAAGTCAACAGCTGTGTGAGTGAGTGACTGTCCAGCTCTGCGCGCTCCCATCTATCCAGCACCGGCAGGCTGACTGCACTCTCGCCAGGGCTATATGATTCACAGTTGCCGCGGCGCGCCTGACACATACGCATGCTAGTCGACACATCTCCAGAATGTTGACGCACATCTACAGCAGAGCGTCTGTGATTCAGTAGATGAAAGACCCGTATTGTGTCCCTCTGAAAGGAGGGTGGATCTCATTCTGAGATATGCTATACTGTAATGTTACAGGCCTCAATTGTCCTTTAGATACCCAGAAATGCCCCCCCGAGCATGTTTATGTTTCGGATGATTTTGCTTGTAAAATGATTGGTTTCACACAGAAGGACAATTCTTTCTGTAAACAAAGCAAGGAGAGTACCTTTAACAAAACAACAAAGCTGAATAAAACATAATAATGTACAGTAAGAGGACACTGTTTTCATATTTAGGCAAATCATATGAAGGCCTTAGAATTGACACGGTGGCGTTTTTGTTTTTGGTACCCAGTCAATCTAAATGACGGTGTATTTCACCGAAGCAAGGGTGAAGAAACTGCACAGTGAATATGGCTGCATGGGGGTTCCTTTGCATATTTCATAGACCTACTTTGCATATCAGATATTAAGTGGGTCACATGAATCACAACTTCTCAAAGTCACAACAACCTCAAAGCCCAAGTACTGTAGTAGCAGACACCATTTCAAATCGACGACACTTGTGTTAATATATAAAGTAGACTATCTGCTAAGATAAAATAGTTTTGCTGCACATGCAAGGCCAGAGAGATAATACGCATGGATTGAAAAGCAATGATTGTAATTACAAGTGAAAGAGCGCATTTGAGTGAATCATGGATCTTTTCTTTATCTGCTTTTAAGGGAGTCCACAGCAAACTGTGATCCAATCAACCTCTCACTAGTTGTCATTCAATTTCGCAAAGGAATATTTTTATCGAGCTTTCCTTTTTTTATGTATTCTCCACTGCAGTCTGAACCTAAACGTTGCTTCACTGCAATCCAAGATGGCCGCTATCCACACCACCGACAAAAGCCTGTGGCCTCATTCGCACATTATGTGGGCCTGACATCTTGTTTATTTGATGACATTAACATAGTTTGGTCAATATAGTGCAATAGGTGCGAAGCAATCAAAACAAATAAAATCTGTAAGGAATAGAGAATTTGCGAATGCTTGTATAAAAATAGGTGTTACATTGATTAAAATATTATTACACAACATAATTATTACTTCAAATATCATTTATGAATTTTTTTAGAACATATCAATTCTACATATTAAGAATGAATACCCATATTCATTTTTAATATAGTAATCTCATTTAGAGAGCTTTTGAAGGCTATCTTGCCTTCTATTTCCCAAAAGTGCAGAAAGCGTACAAAGATACTTGTTTTTAATTCTTCTTCTTCTTCAAATGATGCAGTCTATTTTGAACATTGGGGGTGGGGGGTGGGGGGTGTGCCACTTTCAAAAAAAGCCACTTTTACAATGCAGAGCTACAGTAAATTAAACTACAAACATAAGCTTTCTCAGAGGATGGCTTGTGATGTCACATGTAGTATTGATGTAGAATCAAAGGTTTTGAAAAGACATGGCAGATTATATCAATAAATACTTACTTACAGACCGCAGCAGAAAATAGTCCTACACAGTTTTGATGACTGCTGTACATAGTCCAGGAGTGACTTTATAAACATTTTCTCTTTTCTGATTCACAATATACCGTATGCGTGGAGTTGGAGGTTTACCTGTACACTTAATTTAGCGTGTGATTCGATCTTTACCGTATAAAAATAGATTTTGCATCATCAGTTATGATCTGTTAGAGTGTGTATGTTCATCTGTGTTTGCTTCACAAAGCTGTATCCATTCCTGTAATGTCGCGTTTCAGAAATAAGAATAACATTGTTCGGCACACCCCGTATATTTTAAACTGCCTCTATGTAGCTTGTTTGTGTCGTGCCAAGCTGTGAGCCAGTGTTTTCAAAGGATGGAGAAAAAGGGGCGGGAAACAAAAAACAAAACAAGAAATATTCTTGATACCGTCCAGTCCCTCAGAACTGACTAAAGGTGGTTTGTTTCTCGAGGACCTCTAGGTAATCGGGCTCGGACTGCAGTTTAGCTTTTAGCTCCAAATACTCGTTTCTGTTGGGTTCCATGTAAACAGTACTAGGCGTGTTGCCGTACAACATGGTCTCTCTAATCCGCTCCGGGTGCAGGAACTGGCGGCGCACATCAAAGTTTGGGTTGTAGGTGTACGACACGGGCCCGGTGTACTTGTACTCTAAGTTGGCACCCGCCGGGATGGACGCCGGGACAGGCTGGCGGGGTGATTGCTTATCGGGCTCCAGGATGCCCCGGAAGAAGTGGTCGGCGTCCTGGACGGGGGAGGGGTTGTCGCGCGGCTCGATGGTGCTGACGCTGTAGCTAGGGCTGCGCATGGCAACGGCAACGGCGGCAGTGGCGGCATCCCGCTCCTCATCCGCGTCGCCGCGGTGACCGTACGTCACCTTGAGCTCTTGCAGGTCCCTGTAGTCCTCCACGCTGTTGCCCTCCCGCGACCGGTAGATGGGGTTCTTGCACATGTGGCCCATGGGGTGGGGTATGTACTCGTAGACGTGGCCCGCTGCGGGCGCCTTGGCCTTGGGCCCCGAGCGGTTGCTGTAGAGGCTGTACTGGAGGTTGAAGGAGCTGACGTCAGAATTGTTGGTGCTGGTGCGGTCGCTCTGCGACTTCTTGCGCCGCTTCACCACCACCACGAACAGCCCCGCCGCCACGAACACGGACAGGATAAAGACGAGGAGCAGGCTGAGTATGAGCACGGAGAGGGGAACGCTGCCCCCGCCGCCCGCCGTGTTAAACCGCGCCGGCGTCGCCGTGGTGGCTGGCCGCGGCTCCGTTGTGGCCTCCTCGTCCCTAGAGGACGCTGTGGTCGCCCCCACCACCGCGGGGGGGCCGGGGGAATCCTCCGTACACAGCTGCTCCGATGGGACGGAGCGCAGGTCGACACCGGCGTGCCGCGGTGGCGTCTGGCAGATGACCTCGTTGACAACGGTGCCCGGGTTGCGCTCCTCAAGCCACCGCTTGGTCACCACCACGTCGCAGGTGCAGTCCCACGGATTCTCGAACAGGTCGATCTGCACCAGGTACTTCAGCTGGTCCAGGACGCCGGTGGCGGGCAGTCTCTGGAAGTGGTTGCTGCGGAGGTTGAGCCGCAGCAAGGAGAGGCTGGCGAAGACGCCTTCCGGCAGCGTCTTCAGCAGGTTGTTGTTGAGGAACAGCAGCTGCAGATTGGGAAGGTAGCGGAACGTCCCCGCCTCAACCTCCTTGATCTTGTTGTACTCCAAGTAAAGGTACTGCAGGTTCTGCAAGCCAAAGAACATCTCGGCCGACAGCTTGTACATCAGGTTGCCGTTGAGGTACAGTCGACGCAGGTTGCTTAAATCCCCAAACGCTCGGTCGTGGACGATGATTATCCGGTTGTTCCCGAGGTGCAGCAAATCCAATCCGGTGGCGTCGATGAAATCCGACCTGCGTACAGCGGAGATGTAATTTCCAGTCAGGTACATTTTCTTCGGATTGTATGGCTTGGGTTTCAGATTGGAGATGCTCTCGATCTTCCTCTCTTGGCAGTTGACGTTGAGCCCGAGGTCGGAGATCTGCAGGTTGCAGGTGCAGGCCACGGGGCAGTCCAAAGGCACGGGGGATTTGGTCTGGAACGCGATGATGGGCCCGTAGTTGTACGGGCTCCCGCCGCCAGGGATGCGTGATGTGGGCTTAGACCGGGTCTTGTTGAGCTGTCTGGTTCCCTTGGTGGGTCGTGATGACGACCGCAGCACGGCCGAGGAGGTGGCGGCCGAGGCGGTGGCGGGCGCCGGCGTTGTCTGGTAATACCCGTTGGTGCTGAGAGGGGGCGCCGGAGGCCTATTCCCCCCCACCGGTGCTGCCGCCACCTCCTCCGGCGGCCTCCGGGGGCAGAGCTCCTGCTTGGACACCTCGTCCAGGTCACGCCCGTGCAGCCGGAAGGGCGTCTCGCACACCACCTCGCCCACCAGCGCCGTGTACGAGATGCTCTCCAGCCACGCCTTGAGGGCGATGAGCTCGCACGAGCAGTTCCAGGGGTTCTCCTCCAGTTGGAGCTCCACCACCTTGTCCATGTGCTCCAGCAGCCCCACGTAGGGGAAGGCCTTCAGCCGGTTGCCCCGCAGGTCCAGGTGCGTGAGCGGTACGCCGCGGAAGACATTGGCCGGCAGCGCGGACAGCAGGTTGTCGTTGAGGATCATCACCGTCAGCTGGTGCAACGGGCTGAGCGTGCCGGCCTCTACGCTGGCGATGTAGTTGTAGTCGATCTGCAGGTACTCCAGGCTCTCCAGGCCGGCGAAGGTGTCGTCGCGGAGCGCGTCGATCTTGTTGTTGTTGAGGTGCAGCCGTCGCAGCCCCCGCAGGCCGTTGAAGGCGCCCGCCTCCACCTCGCCGATGTCGTTGTTGCCCAGGTGCAGGATGGTGACGCCGGCGTACTCCAGGAAGTCGTCGGCCGCCAGCCGCCGCAGCAGGTTGCCCGTCAGCAGCAGGTGGTAGGCGGGGAAACGGGCGGGGCTCACCTCCGACAGCCGCACGATGCCCCGGTTCTCGCAGCTGACCGTGAGCACGCCCTCCTTCTCCTCGCACGTGCACGGGCCACGGCACACCTCGCCATAGCGGTCGCCATGGTCGCCATGGTCACCGTCGTCGCCGCCGTGCGCCTCCACCAGCCCCAGCGATGATGCAATCAGGAGTAGTGTCTTCGGGCTCCAGATATGCATTTTTTTGTTCTCTCCCTCCAGTGGGAGGAGGTGGAGGGGAGGTGGGGGGGGGGTGGGGTGGGGGGGGGGGGGGGGGGGGGGGGGGGGGGGGGGGGGGGGGGGGG
>JAODUK010000012.1:1415388-1427610 GCA_027564635.1 Typhlichthys eigenmanni | reverse complement strand
GGTTTTGTTTTCGGCCCCCCCCCCCCCCCCCACTCAACTGTGACAGTTATAGGTACGTCGGAGAGTGAGGCTGTTTGTGTGACTGGTGGAGAAATGTAGGGCTCCTGATGAAGTCACAGAAAGCCAGAGAGAAATACGCACACACAAAGACGCGCACACTCTGGCCCTGGCTACCTTAACAAAGTATTGCCCCAGACACTGCTCCACGTCCCCCAGCTCTGCAAGCGGGTGCACGCACTATAGCCAACACCCGCCAACAGAGCTCAGTGGTTGGTATCAACTCCAATTCACGTATTTGCGCACGTCGCAGGTGATTTGTCCAGACTTTTTTTTTTTTTTGTCTCGGTTTCAGAACCGTTACGCCCCTAGCTTTTACTGACCCCCACTGTTCACTGATTGAGATTTAGCATTGTGACAACAATGCACAATGAATAGTGTCTTGCTAAGGTATCTTCCAGTTAAATACTAATTTTTCGATAGAACACATCTCAGTTATCTCAAATATCATCTCAACTATCTGGGTGTGGATATCTTGCTTTCAGTGGCTCTTGTGTGATTTCTGTTGGCCAAGGAGCAAGACAGTTCATACATCATGGTTACACATGTGGTAGGTCCTATTTATGGGCCTATATGACCAATAATGGATAATTATTTGTCAATCTCTGTGATATTTTTTTTTCTTCATCTGCTATCTAGAGGAAAAGCTTATCTGCAGAAAGGTACCCTGGGCCTTTGGAGTCACTCTGTCTGGCTCACTGGATGTTGTAAGATGACTAACCTTTTAATGTGTGACCAAATGTTTCCTATAAGTAAAACATATAAATTTGAATGTGTATATGTGAGTGTATAATATGCAATCCATGCCTTGATACTGTAATTCATGCCTTGATAATCCAGTTTTCCCCAGGTCCAGATGGGAAAACACATATTACATATGATTTAGTCTGAACTCATTAGGTAATTGGTAAATTACTAAAATATTATTCAAACGTCAACCATGTTCAGACTCTGCAGATGTACAGTATGTGTGTTTAGAAAATGTGACATTTATGTTGATAAAAGCACTAGTTTAATATATTACAAGATATGTCAGTTTTATGTCTGAGCCCCCACTCAAGGTCAATGTCAATTATGTTAATCTAGATAAGGGCAGAGACATACAGGCACCAAGGTCTGTAAAAAGCCATTTGGGCAGAAGAAACACTGTTTTAAATCAACTGGGCTACAGGATATTTAAAATTAAGATAAATCCTAAATACTGTATTACCTAACACAGTTCTCAGTAGACAATTTAGTCTAGAAGTGTCATTGTAAAATTAACTCCTAAATACATGTATACTGAATCATCCATGTATAGCGACGGGAACAAGTCACCATGGGTGAATAGGTTTTAATGTTTATTTAAATCTGTGTCCCGGGCCTAGCCCGGTGATAAAGTAAATAAGATTCAACAAGCCACCACGTGAGGCCGGAAAGCTAACCTTGTCTATCTTCAACGTAAGATATTGTTATCTTTTCAAGTTATTTTATTTTATAAAGTGTTTAAGCTAGGTGCGCTTCAAACTACTCTGAGAACGCCATTACATAAAATGGGGAACAATTACGCATAGCACACAAGCTCGCTCTTGAACGTTTGAGTTTTGTGGACAGACCAGGTTCCCTGACACGCGTGTTTACTGCCGTACAAGTAAACATAGCTGCCAGGACATCATCGGACCAGACCGGAAACAAAGTCAAGTCGACGTGCATGCCTGCCAAGACAACATGGAAGTCGCTCGTCCCAGTCTCATTCAGCGCCGCGCCACAGCAAACCAGCTGTGACCAATCTCAACCTGACATCCAGAGCCATCTCAGCCGGCAACCGGCACCTATCAACGTCCAGCGAGCCATGGCAAGGCTAGGACAAGCCCTCAGCCATCATGGACCAGCGACCAACTAGCTAAAAAACCCCGCTCTGTTCCGCCGCAAACCACCAGTTCCTGGATCCATCATATAACTTATGTAGTAACATATTTCTAAATCCATGCTGGTGTTTCTCTGATAGTTTCAAAGTGTCTCTCTCTCTCTCTTGGTTCTGGAAGTGAGAAACCTCAGGAATAAAGAGCACTATAGTTTGAAGCTTGCTGTCACGCTTCTGTATTTTCTTCCTCTCCTTTCTCTCTCTCTCTCTCTCTCTCTCTCTCTCTCTCTGGTCTCATGTCTATAGACCAAGAGAAGGCTTCAATCGAGTTGAATACCAGTACCGTTGGCAAACACTGAAGGTATTCGGTTTAAGCACTGGTTTCATAGTCATGGTCCAAGCCTTGTACTATGACATTGAGAGTATAAGGAAAATAAATGGTAAACTTAGCGCGCCTTTTAAGGTTAAGAGGGGTGTTAGGCAGGGGTGCGCGCTTTCTGGTATGGTTTATTCTTTGTCCATTGAACCATTGTGATGTGAATTTGAATGTATCCGCTTATGCTGAGGATTTTGTTGTTTTTTAAAGAACACAGAGGGACATTGATACTTTGATAAGTAGTTAACCTGCCAAGGTTACCTGGAAGAGTGAGGCATTGATGGTAGGTGACTGCTCAGGACAGAAACCTAACTTACTAGGAGAACTGACCTGGAAAAGGGATGGTATAAAAAAATTGTGTGTTTTCCTAGGTTATGAACCCTTTACGCGAAAGAACTGGGAAAATGTTTTAGAAAAAATTAAAGGAATTTTACAGAAATGGAAATGGATTTTACCTAGCATGTCATACAATCTTGTATCCTCTGTGTTGTGGCATCAACTGGCGTGTGTGGACCCACCACCAAATCTTCCAGCAAAGGTACAATCTCTGTTAATATACTTTTCCTGGGATAAACTGCACTGGATTCCTCATTGCACTCTGTTTCTGCCCAAGGATGGATGTGAACAGGGAGTTGTGCAGCTAGCCAGCAGCTGCACCGCCTTCCTTTTGCAGTATGTCCAAAGACTGCTAACTGGACCCACAGACGTGGTCTGGAGACCCACAGCCTGTGCAATTTTGGAATGGTTTGGCAGTTTGGGTTTAGACACTTAACTGTTTAGACTGACTCACGTCTTAAAGAACTGCCTAGGTTCTACATGGGATGTTTTAAAATATGGAACATGCTTGAAAAAACAAGCTGAATTGTCTTTGCATTGGTTGTTGAATGAGCCAGTGGTTTTTGGAAGATGTCTTCCAGCATCTGCTTGGTCAGAACTAATTGTTACAAGACTATTTTGCAGAAAAAAAATTGTCATCTTAAGACAAGTAACACAACTAGCTTGCTAGTTACCAGGGTGTACGATCAACAAGGTTTATAGGTCAGCTTTGTGGAAATGGAAGAGTCAGCTCAACAAAACAAAACTGTATATAACCTTCTTCGTTTGATCACTTTCCAAAGTTAACATTTTCTCTGTCACACACTTCCGGACCCCTATTGAGGGCAGAACGTGCCAAAGGTGCCTCGTTGAGTGACCTGAGAGGAAAGACAATGTAAGCACTTCTGATAAAGACACTGAATAGAGCTAAACTGAGTGGGAGGTCTGACACACTGTGGAGTGCTTTTCTATCACTAAATGAAAAGGAGATACCAAATTGAGGGACACTGTACAAACCACGATTGTAAAAAATGTGAGAGATTTACAGTGGAGGGTACTCCATGGAATATTAACATTACATTATTTTGTGTCTGTGTTGAACCCGAATGTCAGTGACCACTGTCTGTTTTGCAATGACAGAGAAACCATTTTTCACTGTTTTTTTTTTTTTTTTGGAATCAATAAATTTCTCAAATTACTCAAAAAAACAAAAATAAAAAAATCTGTATAATATAGAAAGACAGCGAGTGGGAGAGAGGTATCAGGAAAGGATCGGGAAATTACCTCAGGCCAGATTCGAAATCAGGCCCATCACAGAGCTACCACTTGCACCACAACCTGAAAATAGTAGTTGTTTGCTGCTATATTAATGTTTAAAAAAATCATATAGACACCTTTCAAACCACCAACAATTTGGAACATCAAAGAGAACACTTCTAGCTTCATTTGAAAGATATTGGGAAGAGACAGACGATGCAAGCAGCCAGGTGTTACTTGGGCCTACAGTATGCTGCAGGTATTTAGAGAACAAGGGTAGTTGTGACGTTGTCACATAGGGCGACGTGGGGCAGAAGTCTGATGCGGCAATATTTACATGTGGATGTTTGTGGGCTCACCTACATTTTTATGTCACTGCAGCTTCTTTTTATAACCAATCCAACGTTTTCTAACTTTGTGTCCCTGGAGGAATGATATCATACAGCTATTATAATAGCTGTGTTTTTGCTTTTGAATGGTAGCTACTAAATTTGAAATTCTTCGGTTGTATTTAAATTTGACGTTGCAAATTCCTCATTCAAACCAACGCCCCTTTCCTGTACCTGTGCACACCTAAATGTCCTGTGGCATGTCTTACTGCCACCTAATGGCACGGCCTCTCATCTACAGTGAAACCCCAAGTGGAAAATGGCTCCAACACAGAGTGTTGCGTCAATTGCTTTAATAATTTTTAACCAGTTAAACATTTCAAATTAATCGCAAAGATGAATTAGGTTAATGCTCCCAGCCATAGTTTTTATCACTATCTTTATTCACTTATTTTTAATAAATTCTTACAGGTCCCTATAATATTAAAGAGTTTATTACTTCAGGTTTTTGGCTGATTTTGGATATTCATCACATTTATTAAATTGTTATTAATTTGTAATAACCTATAATCATAATTTACCATGACTTAAGCAAGCCGATATTAGGCCTAAGGCCAAATATAAAAGCTGAGTAATGCCTCTTCTCAAGTGGTCTGGTAACTTAGTGTAAGGGTGCGCTGATCACTTCGCCTTCCCCCATGCTGCAGTATACACATACATTTAATGTACATTTTTTGTCATTCTAACATAAAGACTAGAGATGGCACCGATGCGATACTGAGATGGAAATCGGTCTGATACTGACTTAAATAGCTGGATCAGTATCGGTGACAATTGGACAGTTGTAACCGATCCTTGGGACTGATCCAATTAAATTAATTTACACGCGTATGTCTACTGTCAAGCATCAGCCATGTCTAACCTACCCAGGCCACACTATCAGCAGCAGGTTTCTAACATGCATCTAAGTCCTAAATAGAGATTGGCTGTCATTTACTTAAATTAAAATTGAATTTAACACTGGAATCGGATCGGTACTCGGTATCAGCCGATACCCAAAGTCCGGTATCTGTATCATTATTGGGACTGAAAAAACTGGATTGTGCCACTCCTAATAAAAACTGTTCTATCTCAACTTCGGGGAACAAACCCAGATCCTCTCGGGCTTAGACTTGACTTCCCCAACCACTAACTCATCCTGCCCTCTTTGGCCCTTTTACAATCCCAATTCCAAAAAAGTTGGTATAGAAAATGCTAATATAAACAAATATTTGATTTCTAAATTCTGTTCACTCTATACTATATTGGAAAAACTAAAACAACACATCATGCTCATGCTCATGATCACAACACACTATGTTGAGATTTTAATTGCTTTGTGAAAATATACACTCATTTATAATCTGATGTATGCAACACATTCCACACTCCTCTGCAGAGGTACATCTAGCACCTCCACTCTCTAGCAACTACTGATAATGAATTCAATGTTGTTTGCCTTGTCCTACTGGAAAATGTTGACGTGTGCTCTATGGTCCTAGAAGGTATTGTGCAAGCGTTTATCAGCGTCAGGTCCAAAAGTCAGCCTCCTCTGTGATAAAGGGGTATGTCATTTTCAATGGCAAGGGTACCGTACACATCTACGTGTGCACCATTAATGCAGCATAAGAATAACTTATGCTGCCGTCCAGATCTTTTTCATGGATATAGCATTAGCAAATAGCATTGACAGAATAAGCAGTCGGTGGTAGAGAATATGGGTGCTAGATGTTCTTGTCTGCAGTCTATACCTGCAGTGTATACGAAGCACAACATATGGAAATTCTACCTGCTACACTTCATAAATGGGTGCCTCAGTGCCCACGCATTTGCTGATGTTATTAACACTGCCCCAACCTTTTTGGAGTGTGTTGCAGATATCATATTTTAACTTAATGTATATTTTCACATAACAATTAAATTCACAAGGAAAAACATCTGGGTTGCTGTTTTGTTGCTAGTATAGTACATGGTCAATGGAATTTAGAAATATAATTTTTTGTTTGTATTAGCATTTTCCATACTGTTCCAACTTTTTCAGAATTGCGGTTGTTCTGTAAGTAACAAATCTGCCAAGATAAAATCTCATTCAAGCACACTGGTGCATACTGCAGCACTACAGCAGTGCTATCACACAATGCAAGGCATAACATCGCCCGAGGCAGCACAGATTCATTGCAAGAGTTTCAGACTCTCAACCAATGGGAGAGCAGAGAACTGACCCCAGCCCACCAAGGGCCCACCCCTCACCACTCCCACAGTCAGTGAGTTAACCCTCCAGGGGTCTCTGCTCTCCCACTGACTATTGGATAATACAAGGACTTCCCGCTTTGGGCTGCCAACTTCTCCCTGTCTCTACCCCCTGTCATTCTGGCTCTTATTACTGTACTCCCTCATTTCTGCTTCACTCTGTTTCGCCATAATTTCAGGTAATTGTTCTGTGGCTCAGAGCCCACACCTATTTCTCTTCACTAAAACTCAACTTTCCTCTCCCAGGATTGCCTGGACTGGATGCACAAACAAAGAGTAATTTACTGTATGTGTATGAGAACACACCCGCAGATATTATCTGCACCCTTGTGTGGATTAATCAACACGTGTCAAAAACCAACTCTGGTGACAAAGGCATGACACTCCTGCCCTGGGAGGAACATCTGGTGCCTGTCTGCCCGACAGGAGATAGAAGTCCTTTCGTACCAATCTACCTTGGACTTAACCCCCATAGCCCCCGCTAAGTTAATTGCGTTGTGGACGCCCCCTTACTGGATCATGTGGCCAAACTAGACAAACCTCTGTTGTCTAATTGACCACTTAACGACCCCCTTTTGATCAACTCAAGACGTTAGACCATCTTCTGTGTGACCTCTAGAGAGACAAATTTATCTATAAGGTCTTTTGCAAATATGCTGACACTTCACGGGACAAACCTTGTGGGCTCCATATCCCCTCTTATCCCCCTGGAATACTCTCTCTCTCTCTCTCTCTCTCTCTCTCTCTCTCTCTCTCTCTCTCTCTCTCTCTCTCTCGACCAACCTATCTCTCTCTTTTGAATCCAAAGGCTATGATGCTTCTTATTTCACTTACAGGAAAATTATCATGTCTTTATAATGCATAGCACTGTCTGTAACCCAGGTATGATGTCTTTCCCTACAGGTAATATGTAAGAGGAAGTAATTGGAACAAGTACAAGTTACTCCTAAACTGTTAGTCACCAAGTTTTTACTTCTTGTAAAATTACTCTACTGTAATGGAGTACTGGAATTATGGACTAGTAACTAAAAACAAGTAGTCATATTTAACTGCACACCTTAATCTATACAGGCTATAGCCTGAATATGTATACCATATTTTCCGGCGTATAAGACTACTTTTAAACCCAAAAGTCTCAATGTCTCAGTCTCAAAAGTCGGGGGTCATCTTATACGCCGGGTGTCGTCTTATAGGGCGTGCTGAAAACTTCCGAGCCGGACTGGAGAATCTGCGGTCGGCGCATACTGTGGGGGGGAGCTCAAAAACAGCCGCGGCCGCATCCCCGTCGTATGCGGCGACCGTATGACCGTTTGAAAGCAGCAAGGGCGGCGCTGTACAAGTACGGTAGAAGAAAATCCACTCACCAGGATTCGTGGAAAGAAGTGATTTAACGCGGTCCCGATGACGAGGTGAGGGGGCGCCTCACCGGGAAGGTGTAAGTGAAGGGCGGAGCAAGCTGCAGGCGTCCGGGACGCCAGGGGTATGGAAAAAATAGATAGAGCGGCGCTGTGCCCAGAAAAACAGCGAGTATATCCCAAACTCTATATTTGAACTGGAAAAGTTGGGGGGTCGTTTTATACGCCCAGTCGTTTTATACGAGAAAAAAGATTAACGCGTTAACACTCCCAGCCCTAGTTAAAACCAATCGCAACGAACCATATGATGTCACATTACAATAGCAGAACTGTTTACTTTCTAAAGAGTCAGTAAAGCTTTGCTGGAAACTTGTAAAGCACACTGCATACTGGTTGTTGTGAATATTATTCTCTGATCATCCGCCTGGAACACAAAGTAGGCTACTTGCTGTTTTTATTAGTATTTGTATTTTTTTTTTTGCGATTTTGAGGCGGAGCTGCAGCTGCGCGTTGCCTGGTTGGATTCTAGGGTACCTACAAAAACAAGTACCATCATGTTTTCAGAATGGTTTCTCGTGTTTATGCCCAAGCTGTGTGTGTGTGTGTGTGTGTGCGTGCGTCAGGAGCCGTACATTCTCCGATAGGTCGGTTTAGCGGGAGATAATCGTCATGACTTTATTGTTGTTAATCACCGTGTAAATAACTATAAAGACAGGTAAGTATATTAAACATGTCTATCTCATGGACACACACACACACGCACAGAATTAATAACCGTCTGGTTAGGGAGCTTAGCATGTTGTGATATATTTCGCAGGACCAGTAATTATAAAACTAGGCCATATTGCAATGGGAGATAATTAACGTTAGCTCGTCCCTGGGAGGTTTTTAGGCAGAGAAAAGGGGGCTTTAACACAGCCTATTCAATTATGTCCTTCCCTCCGGCTCTGGAAACCTAGAATATGCAATATCTAAATTAGGCACATGACAAATCTCTCAATGGTTTGGATAGAGGAGGTCATGGGCGGAGAGATGGCTAAGCAACGTGCAATTTGTGTGAGCTCCCTCAGATGTGTGTGTGCGGGGGGGCAGATGGGAGAAAGTATCTTCTCTTTTTGTGTGGAAAGTTTCTAGTCTTTTTATTTTGTTGGCTGGTTGTCGAGATGAAAAACTACACCCACCTGTATTTGACAGTCACAGATGAATGGGTGGCTTTTGTGCGCACGCACGCACGCACAAACACACACACACACACAGAGCGAGAGAGAAACAGTATGAATACATAACTGTATTTATACTATAATTCCATGTATATTCAATGTACCTTTTCTGTTGCTTTGGTGGTGGGGGGGGGGGGGGAGAGAGAGAGAGAGAGAGAGAGAGAGAGCGACATACACACACACAAGATGTCTCTTATTAATGCTGCTTCACTAAAACATCTGTGCTCCCCTGTTCAGACAGAGCAAGGTCATGTCTGTGCTGGCTCTTATCAGTTTTTCGACAATTAAGGAACAAGAAAACGTATGAAAACGGATGGAAGCTGCACCGAAATGCACCAGAGCCGATGGAGGACAAATTAACAAGGAGCTACAGGACCTGTAAAAGTGTCTATTGATCTGGGGCCACTGCGAGAGGCTGATTGCGTAGAAAGACACAAAGCCCTGATTATGGTTGTTTGATGAAAGTTGAAATGCATTTCCAAACGATGCTTATCAGTTGATGTTGTGGGGTGGAAGGGGGGAGAAGCATACCAAGGCTGCAATTTGTGGCATTTATGGCACTTAGACCTGAGATGCGACAGCTATTAAAATGGTGATTTAAATTGCCTTCTATATCGGGAGAAATTGAAACACGGTTTGACTGAATACAGAGCCCAGGTCCATTTAAGTGCTGGTTCATACCAAGTGTTACGTTTGATATCGGATTATCATATCTAGTAACATCTATATTGATGACTTGGACTGATGTGATCTGTGTACAGCTCACCATTGGCTTATGGAGCAAATTACAGCTGCGTAACGTGATCTGTACGTTTAGGATTTTAGTGTCATCAAAGCCGTGCTGGAGCAGGGAGAGCTCTAAGACATGCAGGGTGCAGCCCTCCAGGACCGGAGTTGAATAGATCTGCAGCATATGACGGTATACACTGCAGAGTGGTGATGTATTGGGCAGGATTTAGCCTGGTCAGATCCATAGGTAGGCTATAAAACGTGAGGAATTAGGCTAGTGTTGCCCAGTCATGATGTCCTTTGATCGAGGGCAACTCATTTCAGCAGCAGCTGTACCTCAGGTGGGTTACTTGGGACACACATAAGAAGTGCTCCATTTAAAAAATGTATTTATATTTTTGTGTCAGTGCGGCCTTGATTGGACCTAAGGGTGTCTGAGCTCCTGCACTGGATCTGGTTGTAAGAGCCATTCTGCCTGTGTTGTGTTGGAGTAGTGCTTGTTTATGGTTTGTGAATCAATGTAGTTTTATTCCTGCACGGAGAATGTGCCCTCTACAGGTGTACTACAGGTACCAGGAGGGAAAGAGGAAGAGGTGTTTCTGATGAGCACACAAGTTGTTGACTTTGTTGCTGGGTTTGTTTGTAATTTATATTAATTGTAATTAAACTAACTTTATTTTCTTTGGACATCATTTAATTTTCTTTACTGAAATGCCAGTCAGCACAGCATGTGATCACGATAGGTTGAAACCTAGGAAGCAGAGGTCACTGTACTGGTGTAAAGTCTGTCCTATACAGTACTATGTACAGTATCTACTATAGTCTGTCCTATACAGTACTAAGTATCTGATATAGTCTGTCCTATACAGTACTATGTATCTGTTATAGTATGTCCTATACAGTACTATGTATCTACTATAATCTGTCCTATACAGTACTATGTATCTGTTATAGTCTGTCCTATACAGTACTATGTATCTGCTATAGTCTGTCCTATACAGCACTGTGTATCTGATATAATATGTCCTATACAGTACTGTGTATCTGTTATAGTATGTCCTATACAGTTCTGTGTATCTGTTATAGTCTGTCCTATACAGTACTGTGTATGTTATAGTATGTCCTATACAGTACTGTGTATCTGTTATAGTCTGTCCTATACAGTACTCTATGTATCTGGCACATACCAGCGGAGGAAATGGGTCGTGCGCACCGGCGTGGGAATTGAAGACGGTGTCACGTTTTTGGCCCTTCATACGCGGGCCCCTTCAACACCTGCACATCGGACGTTGGGCTAAAAATAATACCCACGATGCCACAGTGCCTGTGTGAGAGAGTCGGGCTTCGTCAAGGAAGGCCAACAGATTCACAGTGTGTTGGTGTGTGCATCTGTTTGCGTGTGTGTTTGTGCATGTGCACACACATGAACGTCACTCAGTAATACATAATAGTATGTGTTAGTAGTCGTAGCAGTGAGTATGACATCTGCCGTGGCTTAAAGGTTAATACTAACCACATCATTCAACATATAGGCCATATGAGCATTGTGCTGACATCGTAGCTTATTGCGCTAGCAATGATCAAGTATAGATGTTTAACAAGTCCGTGTGCTCATATCTTGAATATGCAGTGTTTCCATATTGTAATGTCCCCAGAATGAAAACAAGCATCTTTCTCTTAGGCTATATGGCTTTACTCACCTGTGCCAATGTTTTCCAATTCATTTGCAGCTGCAAATTGCATTGATATTCCAAGTAAGTTAACGGTTTGTGCTGCAACAGATGCTCAATTAATTCAAGCTGTTTGAGGCTACTGTATATGGAATAGAAATCCCAAAGATCACCCAAAATACCCCTCTTTTATCATCTTAGCCAAACCACAACTCTGCCACTTTAAAGATACGGTGGCATAGCACACCAGGAACCACCAGATGGCGCCACAGCTCAACACCACTGTCAACAAAAGGGCGGATGACGCTAGTCTTGCTGTCTCACAGAGCCAGCCTTTACCTTCATAAAGTCTGGGACACAGCGCTGGCTAACTGCGTCAAGATTTGCATATGCTTCACAGGAGAGGTATCTTGATTGACATGCACAACGACGAACTATATAACTCAATTACCAAGATGGTCGTTAAACTGGCACAGAGGAATTTGTTGGGAAACTTAACTACATGACTCAGGCTGTTTGCATGTCTTGTAAATGTGTTTAATAAGTAGGCTACAGTTACTGCTTAAAATAAATGGAAATACTGAAATTACGGTAGTAAATGGAGTACTTCACTAGTGTCAGAATTACAGATACAGACTTTTGAGTGACAATGCAGCCAAAACAGCCAATGGGAATCGTCGTGTTCACTTCCGAAATGTGCTGTTGCTTATGTGACGTAGTGCTGATGAAGAGACTGAGACTAGAGACGGTCTCTTATGTGACGTAGTGCTGATGAAGAGGCT
>JAODUK010000012.1:1349091-1396300 GCA_027564635.1 Typhlichthys eigenmanni | reverse complement strand
ACTAACAGCAATGAGACAATCTTTATATGAATGTACTGTATGATTAAATGTTAAGAAGCAGGTTTAATGAAGGAGGGGACATTTAATAGTTAAGCTTTTTTAATTTCCTGTCAATTTAATTGAGGATTTATTGACCAATTTAGTAATTAATTAATCCTGAAGCATAATTGTAGTGGTGACATAAGCAAAGCATAAACTCTGAGTCAATATTGCAAAATATGTTCCATACCGCTGACCTCTTAAACAAAGAAGTAAAAACTGAAAAAGGTCTGTACTTACACAGTACATCTGCTGAGGTCCCCACAGTGAAGCTCGTGCCATGGACCTTTTTTATGGAATTGGCTGCAGCCAGACCCACCTCCATCTAATGAACCAGATGTTAGCATTAGCATGTTATCATTAGCATTGCGTTAGCATCAACGTTGCACCAACAACACCTGTAGTGACCTAATATGTAGGCCATGTATTCTGGATTTACAGTATGTGGTGCGTAAAACTTCAGAACCCTGAGTGGTTGCAAGATGCTTTTAGATGCAAGATACAGTTTATTAATACTTTTATTTACAGTATATACGTTTGCGCGTGTCTTTAATCAATACATTTGACCACTAACATCTCGTATCAAAGGCACATTAATTTCTCTCTCTATATATATACACACACACGCACGCACGTCCGGGCGTGTTAACCAAAACATTACTACCACTCAGATGATGCGAATATTGCTGATGATCTTGTAACAATGGTATGCACCATTTTTACAGGCACAATAATTAATCATTTCTATACACACACATGACCATACCAGCTCGTCGTAGTTGGGGGCAGTGACGTTGGGGTGTCCGTATGGGACCAGTATGAGCTGGCTGTAGGAATGGATGGTGAGAAAACACAGTATGTTGTTCTTCCTCTCTGCCACGAATTGGGCTACGGCCCTGGCCTCAGACTCCGACAGAGGCACTGGTCCGGGGTACGTTTCAGAGCAACAGTTGAAAGAAACCCCTACCGCTGTAAAGAGGCAGCACAGAATAGGCCTGAGCATAGGCTTGGGTGGGACGAACTCACCTAGAGCTGCAGTTACTGAATGCAGAGGGGGCAACAACCATACAGTAGCTCTTTAAAGTGTAAAGGTGGGGAAAGTTATGAAATTGTGTGTGAGAAGTCTGTTAAAGTAGCTGTACTATACATATTAAATTACTTGTATTACTTATCTGCAGTGTACCTTTGTCTGTCATACTGGATAATGGAAAAATGGCAATAGCTATTTAAATTTATTTGCATTATTACTGTATTGTAAACTAATACTGGCAGCCTCTACTTTTTGTTAAAGAAAAATGCTTTTTGGGTTTCAAAGGCAAATGTTCTAGTATATCTGCCTAATCATTTACTTCTGTAACAAAACAATTGTTATAGTTTAAGATCCTAGTAGGGGGGTAAGGCTGTCTCTTGTAGGCTACTTACTAGCCCAGTTGACGTTGAAGTTGCGGTTGAGGTCAGTGCCTTTGCAGGCACAGCCTGAGACTGGGCTTGGAGACCTGGATTTCCTCCACAGTCGAGTCTACAGGTCCACCAAAACACAGATGTTTCAATAGCTTTTATTTAGAAAAGCACTTATGGCAATTGGTATTTCTGAAGTTTGACGTTCCTCTATTAAATTTGGGTTTTAGCCTCAAATAAATTTGCCTGCTATAATTGAGATTACCTTTTGGATGTTAGCGTAGCAATTGAATAAATCATTATATTTGGAGATCTACTGAATATCAGAGAAAATGGGTTTTTATGCCAATTCTGTTGGCTTTGTTATTATTGATTGGATTCAGACTCTTTTCAACAACCTGTTTAGGTTTTGGAGCATGTATTCCAGCTGATCATGGTTGTTATTTAGCACTTGTCATTGCAATGGAATTCATTATCTCAATATACTCGAACCAGTTCTAACACAGCTTGGCGTGTTTTGAACGTTAGATGGCGCTGACCGTGTTGTCTGTCCAGGAGAAGATGTAGCCGTCCACATTCAACACGGGGGTGACGTAGAAATCCATGTTGGTCAACAGCTCCTCCACCTTTTTGTCTGTCTTGTACGTCTGCAGAATCTGGACGAGCGTGAATGCACACACATCATTTCACTAGCTTAAAAGACGTCGGGGCCGAGCTACTCAAGCAAACTGTACAGTGTACTGTATAAACGTAAAGGTGGTGTCCCAGTTGCATTACACACGCACACACATTTATATTCACCTCTTGGACGAAGTACTGACAGAAAGCAGGGGCGATCCATTCCCTGGCATGGATCCCACAGTCCAGCCACACAGCCTTCTTAACCTCCCCAGTGCCTTTGCCAATCTGGAAGACACAGCCATTTTATACATAACCTACACTGGGCAATAAGTAGCACAATAGCAACACCGTACTGCAATGGGTAGTATTAATGTGAGTGAGGCGTTTACCTTGAGCAAAGTGATATTTCTCCCCTCAAAGGTTTCCCCATAGTCTATTAGTTCCACCACGTCCGTATTTGCTGTTTTCATTTGGGACATCCAGGAGATGATCTGCGGAGGACAGTGTTAAGAGATGTGTGTGTATAGTAGTATTTACTGTAAGAGTTTATTGCTGTATTTGACTCTCACCTCTGACATAGGATGGTATTTGTAGTAGTCATATTCAACTCTGTTTTACACACAGACACATACATACATGTATTGTTTTTTATCAAGTAATATGCTTCGTAATAACCTCACAAAAAGAGTTTCCTTTTTGATAAAGAAAAGACATTGGAGGTCAACCCTAGACAAAATGTCAATACAATAATAATTTAAAGAGGATAAATAAATGGCTATAGTTTCAGTGTTTAACATTTGTCAACGGCAACATTGAGGATAAAACTATTTAATGGTAGCACATAATGCCAATTTCCTTGTCATTTTAGACGTATCTCTGCACAGCCTGTTTCATATGGTGTTCAACTTAATTTGATTGTTATCTGACTGGGAACAGGAGATGACTGAATCCAGAATGATATCACACATGGGGCCAAATCTGAGTGACTTTTTCACGCACAGTGATTAGTGTTAGGCACAATTAAAAATGGAGTCCAGCCTTTACAGACGACATAAGACGTCTTAATGACATAACATACCACTACACACAGGGTTTCAGCTATTTAGATGCAAAATGGTAACTGTTTGATCCTGTTTCGGTAAAATCGCAAACCGTCATACTGTACTTTGAAACACAGTAAGTGATTTTACTAACCTTGCTTCTGTAGCTTCACCTATTTGTGAAAGCAGCACCCAAACAGCCAGTCTTGTGATCCCCTTCATTGTCCTCAGCAGTGTGTTTGTAGCTGTGACACACTTTGGCCTCTGTGGCTTTATTGAAGCCACCCATGATAAAGAATTAGCTTTTGTAATACGCTGAATATTGACTCTTTGAGTCAACGTGTGGTTAATAAATAATGTGATATGTCTGGAAAAATCTCCATAGAAAGATATGTAGAGATAAGAATTTGATATGGTTTATTGTAACATCAAACAACATCATCCTAATGTGTGGTTTTATGCTATGTTATTTATGAGAAGTAACATATTAATTGCATAATAAACCCATAAAATGTAAGCGGAACAATATTTTTGTCATAAATACTGTACGTTATGTTTGGTGTGGTCTTCATCTGGTTACAGTACATCCTTTGCCAGAAATTAGTAGAAGCTTAAAACATGGAAGTATTATTACTTGTATTATGTATTTTGTAATTACTACTATTAATTACTACTACTTCATGAGAATACTGTACTACAGTGCACAGTTTTACTGTATTTATATGTGTATACTGTGTATATATATATATATATATATATATAGCCAGTGACATACTGTATATTGGAGCTTGTGCAAATGGTACAAAGTTTTGCAAAGGTATTAAAAATAAAAAACTTACAAAAATATTTGAATCCATTTTGTAATAAGACTGTAACATAACAAAATGTGGAAAATTGAAGTGCTGTGAATACTTTCCAGATGCACTGTACTTACCTTAATGTATATAAATATATTAATATTCCAAATGCAAAAAGTAAAATAAAACACAAGAGTCAGCCAATACAGGGTTGACCATATTTGACTTTTTTAATGTACAAAAACAACACGGTCCCCAAATCTTTTTCCAAACTTTTGTAAGGAGTATTTAATATCCTTTGAGTTGAAGGCAGAACATAATGTCCTTAAGCTATTGGTAGTGTGTGGGTGGGGCAGCTCTCTGCCATCTAAGCAAAATGTCATATCATGCCAAGAGGGAGTTAGAGATTCAACATTTTATTGCGAGCAAATACCATATAACACAGTCGGTGGGTGTAGGTCTTATATTAATTTTAAAACTTCAGAAATTGTTACAGTATTGTTCTATGGCGGGCATGTCCAAAGCACGTGTACAAATGTACTCTGGCACGTTATATGCAAGTGTCACACTGGATTTAGCACTTTTCCAACCTTCCGGTATAGTATTGCCTCGCATTCACCCATTCACACTAGGGGTGCACGATATATTTATTCAACATCATTATCGCAATATCATGTTGTGCAATGTCATAGAAAATGTTGCAGAAAGTATGCAATATGCTGCTTTGTGGAAAGACGCGTCTGTTGGCTGTGTGACTGTTTGATTTAGACAGAAAAGTAAGATGTGTGGCTTAAGAAGTCAACAACTCAGTGGAGATTAAAAGGGAAACATTAGTGGCCAAAAAAAAAAAGACTTTGTAGCTTGGAATAACTATTGTACCAGTCCAATATGTTTAAATAAACATATGTTGTAAGACTTAAAACTTGTTTATTGTTCAGAATTCATTTTGATGCATTTCCCCATAACAGTGTTGTGTTTTAACTTATGTTTAAAAATGTTGAAATGAATATCGATCTTGCCGTTTTCATGATCAATATAGCAATATCACATTTTGTCATGTGCAACCATAATTCACACACGCAGATTAATATACACAGATAGTGATGGCTCTCATGCGAGGGCGCACGAACCTGCGACTACTGGATCACCTGTTGGCCCGCTATA
Organism: Typhlichthys eigenmanni; assembly: GCA_027564635.1. Classification (NCBI taxonomy): domain Eukaryota; kingdom Metazoa; phylum Chordata; class Actinopteri; order Percopsiformes; family Amblyopsidae; genus Typhlichthys; species Typhlichthys eigenmanni. Next base: position 1,391,241 of record JAODUK010000012.1, on the reverse strand, counting down.
CCCACTGCTGCAGGGTTAATTGAAGCACATGCTTTGATATACAGTATGTTGGATGCAGACGTGTGTACCATCTGAAATGAATGGGTGACATCACTGATGTGCACACGTAGATTTAGTCCCAAGAATCTCGTTAAAATGATACGTCCTGTTCCAAAAAATCTATTAATAGCGAATAATGAGGGGGAGGTTTGATACGATATCTCCGTTGAGACTTCAGCCAAATGTGCAATCTTCAGTCTCCACCGTTCAGATTGCACATTTGGCTGAAGTCTCAAGGGAGATTGGCTTATCTAGAAGGTGGGTGGGTGGTGCTGATGATAACTGACTTGTAATAATAATGATAATACAAATGTTTAACTTGGAAGAACCAATTGAATTTCCATGTGTTTGCAGTACATATGTAAGCATATATACTGTAGTAGCTTGTTAGCTGTAAATGCTTAGTGGATACAAATGTTTTACTGTTAATGCATTATATTTCTTTGTGAAAAAGGCTGTTACTTTGACTGGATGTGTGCCACTTCTCACCTCTTGTAATGGTAACTATACTATATTACTGTAAGTATGGATGCAGGAACATTTTATTGATGCGTCATATCAGATGATTACTTTTCCTTCAGATTTTTCTTTTTTTTTTTTTTTTTTGGCACTGTTATTACGAGGTCAAAATCTTCCAACAGGGTCAGTGCATTGCACAGGAGAGATGTAATGAGCCAGATATTTCAAACACCTGTCTGGCCTTTACTGCTACATTTTCTACAGCAAGATAATTACATGCCGGTAGTAATTTCCAGTACTAAGTGATACAGGGGTAGCCTACTGTACATGGGACAATGTGACAATGTCCACGTATAAATGAACTAATAAGTATCCTATTTTCTGCACTTACCTGCGCCCTAGTGTTTGGAGTGATTGACTGTATAATTACACATGACCACGTTGTCTAAGCTCCTGCACAGGCAGGCCATATGACCTTACTAGACAATGTTCTCCGTGTATTACTTAATCATTTCCACAGACTACAACGGAATTGACAGCCTGTAATTTGAAGCATTACCTGCACAGGTGTGTGACTCATATTTAAAGCCTTGCCTTTGTATTTGACCACTAGGGGGCAGCATAATGCACCGCATGGCCCAAATGTGACGGTTGAGGATAACCTGTCTTGACTAGGATGGATGTTGGCCTGGAAATGTCAGTCTGAAAGGTGCAGCTCTACTACTCTACAACTAACACTACTTTGTGTACGGCATAATACGTTGCAATCATGTCCGTGGAAGCTGCAGGTCCTACTGTGTAACAGACTGCAGGCTTTGCAATTTTGCCACCCCTTCTGCCAGCAGTATTGTTAATTTAAAAGGAATGGTCATTTTTCAGGTGGCCAATATTGGTATTATCAGTTTTTGCTGTTTTGGCTGGTTTGTGTTTATGGAACTGTAAGTCTTTAAGGTACAATTTCCAATTGCCATTTAGAATTGCCCTTGTGGTTGAAGCCAACAGAATGCTCCTCTACTCTTCCTCATACAGCGTTTATAGACATGATCTACCCCTCTCCCCTCCAGCCAGCCACACTTTCATGGCAGACATTCATCGGGTTCTGGGCGCGCCGCAATGCAATTGAGGTGTGTACCGTTTAATAATCTTGTTCCTGGTTGTAAACGATGATGTGAATGTATGTGACTGCATGGACCTGAAATAGCAGATCAAAGCGCACATCATGTGTTTTTTTTTATATTTTTTAAATATTTTATTAATGACAAATGAAAGTAGCCCAGTGCTTTTCAGTTGATATTGGTAGGTCTCACTCTGTTGCACTCACTACAATTGTTCACAAGCAGTGAGCTCTGTGTTAACGTGCGCACGTATGCAGACATGCACAAATCCTGCCACCATAACACCGTTGAAATCGTTAACGCTTCGAGTATTTAGTTAATCAGTTTAGTTGATGCCCGAAATGTGTTCATGTGAAATTGTCCAATAATCACAGAGATTTTTCCATCCATCACACCTCTAACATTGTGGTAATGGCATTTTACAGTCTGTTGTGTTTTGTAAGCATAGAGAACATCGCTAGACTATATTGATATTCCATTTTGAGTTCTGTTCTGTGTTTATGGTTGTAACAATGCAATTTAAATTGATCAGGAAATGGTTGCAACACAATCATGAACACTAGAATGTGTTATTTTTGAGGAGGGTCTTTGATGCAATAAATTGAACGGAAAAAATATTATTTAAAGGTCCTACATGTGATATAAGTAACATTAATAGATACAGCAGTAACAAAACTGTATTTTGTATAAGATATAGTGGAGTTTTTGCATCTTGAGCAAGGAATGATCTCACACTCCCTCTGTGTGAGTTGTCATCAGTTCATTGTTTTCATAGACGGTCTGACAGGGTGTGTGTGTGTGTGAGTGTGTGAGTGTGAGAGAGACCCAGGACCGTTTGGTTTCGTCTGAGATGCTGGTGCTCTAATATGACAGTACTGGTGCCCTAGTGGCAGAAAATCATAGAGGTACTATGATTGTTTTGAAGGTAGGAATGTCCATTAGCCTGTAAGCCTGTATATATGGTACAATATGCGTTTAATGTAATTTAGTATCGGAAATCAGTCGCGGTGAGGCTTTTCGCTAAAATACACTCATTCAATGCCCTGGAGCTAGAAAGTGTATACTGTATGTGGTGACACACCAGCCAGAAGCGACCTCTCTGTTGGGTTGGAGTGAGAGAGCAATCAGAGAAATATTGGCAGCAATGCAGACCTCTTATACCAAGTGATCAATGATATGGATGATGTGCCCTGTCCGGGCTCAGCTAATAGAAACACTTTCCAGTCAACTGAAACATCAACTCACTCTCTATCTATCTCTTTCTACCCCCCCCCCCCCACCCCCCCTTTAATGCAAACTGTCTCTCACCCTCCCTCCTTCTGCACACAAACCTCTCTCTCTCTCTCTCTCTCTCTCTCTCTCTCTCTCTCTCTCTCGCATTAAGACTCAGAGGGAGGGAGGGGTGAGATAATGAGTTGCCAAGTCTTCCAGCTCCCCTCCGTCTCATTCGCTCGATCCCTCGGCAGCACACGCACTCCCGTTCCAGCGGAGCGCGCCACTAATCCTCCTGCTCCTCACATTCCTCCACAGAAGGATCTTTAACATCTCCTCTCTGGCCCCACAGCCTGCTGTTGCTGGCAGGGGGGTTTTCCATTTTTTTTTTGCACAGGTGGCTAATCAACAGTCGTCCATCAACATTTTATTTTTCTCCCGCGAAGAAAAGTTTACAGAATGCCTCCGACCGTCTAAAATGAGGGAAACGTCGCCTGCGGCAAGTTCTCGGCAGTCGCTGTAGTGGATCATCTTCTCCACCTGTTTCCTACAGGAGGGTTGGTGTTGTGTGTGTGTGTGTGTGTGTGTGTGTGTGTGTGTGTGTGTGAGTGAGGGGAACATGGCTTTACAGGCGATGAATCAAAGCACACCGGCGCTGATGGACTGTCTGCTGGGCCAAGGCGATGGCTCAGACCGCTCTGCCGCAAACGCAAGCCTGGATGTGAACGCCACCGCCTGTGGCAACGTATCCCGCGCTCTCGACGTCCCAGTGTCCGTGCCGCGGCCAAAAGGTAAACCCCACCTTCCCCGTCCCCCCGCGCGCACACACCCACCCACCCACCCAACAAGCCCATTCATAACCAGTATACTCCATGCAGTTTGTTATTGCCTGGACCTTATGGTGCAATGTTTATATTCTCTTGGGTAAAGGGTGAGAAATGCGTTCAGCATTCATTGTATCAGGCAAGACCCAGCACCCCGTAAAACACATTGCGTTTTACAGTCCAGTAATGAGCTTTTTAATTAGATTAAACATCGTGTAGGGAATGAAGAGAGTTAGCCCACTCTTTTGTGGCAGTAATTATTCTAAATGTCTCTCATAAATGTAAGTATTGGATTAAACCGATTATTTCAGTAATATACATTTATTAATGCAACGTATGCATATACAGATCTGTAAAGATGAAAGCTGCTGTAGAATGGTTTAAATACTGCACAGTGTGTTTGATGTTTTACTTGGGGTGGGGTAGGATGATTTTATTAATACCTTTCAACCGTAGTTTCAATATGGATTGTTTGATTTCAAATTTCCATATGTTTAGAGTCATGTGGACATATTTTCTTTACTTTGCAACTGAGTCAACAGTGTGCTATTTCACTTCCAGAGGCATCTATGCTATGATTCGTAACAATTCATTAGAATTCCATGGCATGTCCATTAGCATTGCTGGATATTGTGAACTGTGTTGTAAATGCATTATAAAAATAAATAAAAAGCACCTAACACAGTTCTGTATGGCCTGAGACCAAATCGGTTTGCATTTATTGAAAGTATAATTTTCTGACAGCCAGTAGTTTCCCAGCTCTGCCTTGCTCCAGAGCACTCCGGGCAACATTCCCTTTGAGCCCAGCCAAGGTTAGGCTGAAGGCTCTGCTCCGCTTCGTTGCTGCGGCGATACAGAGAGAAAACATTTTCAAATCTTCCCTTACTAAATAATTCACAGCCCCCCTTCAGCAGTACTTTATGTTTATTGACCTAACGTGGCAGCCATTTCTCTTCAAAACATTGTGGAGGGTGAGCGACGCAGTGAAATGAAATGTGTGTGTGTGTGTGTGTGTGTGTGTGCGCAGCTTCTGATAGAAAACAAACATCCTGTAGCTGACCGAACATATATCGCTCATCTCCTTGTTCTTGCCATCTCTCACACAGACAGGCGCACGCACACACACACACACACACACACTGTATGCCAGTGTAGACATCGGCACGGCAACACACTTAGCCATAATGGCATAATTGATCTGGCAGTTCTCCCCTCGCTCACCTGAGTCCTCAGGGAGCCCTGCCCCCCCGCCCGTTTCCCTTTTCTGCTGACTTGGCAGGTTGCCTTTGAGCAAGTGGACAGCAACCGTGTTGTGTGTTTTACGCTCTCACAGACTGTCCCCAGTCCCTCCTGTACGCTTAGTTTGTATGCTAGGCTGAAGTAAACCGTTGCAGTAAAACTAAGTGATTGTGTGTCAGAACAAAGAAAGTGTCTTATTGTTTGACGTCTTCAGCATCATCATTTGAACTCTCAGGTCTTATGTGTTGATAAAATACATTCCTATCTTGGGTTAGACTTTTAAAATATGATTTTTTATTATTATTATTTATTAAAATATGATTTATTATTGAGACTATGTGTCTGGATAATCTTCTTCACGTGGGTCTTGTTCTGATCGATTAGACCACCGTAAATCAATCAACTCGTAATTATTTGATTGACAACTTGGCACCGCCTCCCTGACATAAGTATGGAGAGCTCTTGTACTGATTTTGCGGAGCGAAACAAATTGTTGTGCTTGCAGAATCAGGATGATCTTGCCAGGCTACGTTATTGAACCCCGGTGGGAAAATGTGCTGTTGCAGCAGCCAGTAAATGCATACAGAAAACACAAGTCATATTTTCCAGGAATAACAAGACCACAGCAGTGTAGAGCAGAATGTGCATGGAACACAATACACAAAAGAATAACAACATTTTTATATTATATTAAAATGCAGAAATGAACAAGTTGCTTATAATATGAACAACATCATTAAAACCTAAAATATTTTGGTTGCTCTGTGTGATCCTGGAAATCATAAATTAATAATTAAAGTCTAATATTTGTTTTCTCTAAATATGTCAGTGTGGATAAGCACTGCAGCAAAATATGAAATAAAAGACCACCGCCGTCTTTTGTGAATCTCCAGCCTCTCCACAAACATCAAGCTTGTATAATCCTGTTGTGTTTTTCAGAGCTCAGACCCTGTGCCAGACAGATGTCTGGCACAGGGTCTTAGCTCTGCAAAACCAAACCATGTTCCACACTGTCACTGCCCAGGGAGTTTCACTGATACCAAGTGGCGCCGCGCTGAGCTGTGTGCGCACAAGATACGTTATAACCAAGCGGGAATCTCATAAACCTCAAACGAATCGGGGTGTGTTTGCCCGGGGAGACCCGACCATCCCTGGGCCTAGATAGACGGGCACCACAGAACTGTGTCACCAGTTTAACAGCCAGCTGTTCTGCAACTACATTGGTGCTTTTCTATTATACGGTATGTACTCACTGTTACTGTACACATTAAGTGCACACTAAAATGCTTTATTTTAATGAGGTGTAAACCCACTGTTAGTCAATATATTAAGTACAAACAAAAAGGTATACTCTATTTATTTACACACACCCACACACATTCACAGGTATGCACTGCACACCACGTTATTAACCCATCACAGTAGACTACAGAAGTGTGCACAGGCCACTATGAATATGACTTCGTGATAAACAGTTATATGCAATGTCTCTATTGATTTGAAAATGCCCTTCACTCTAGAGTCGGCATTGTGAAAGATCTTCTACCCCGCCAGTAAAAATCCATGTTCTGCCCCGGTAATAGGTGATGATTTATTTGTCCTTCGGTAATTTGTTCTGAATAGGAAACGTGTCCGCTGGATTCATATTGCTCACAAAGCTAAACCTTCCTGTTTGTGTTTTAATGGCTTTGTGAAAGTCGTAGTCATTTTAAACAATGCAGCGTTTGGTTGTTCATGAATGCCAGTGCAGTGTGGTGAGGTCTCCTGCCGCAGTAGCCCGTCCACTTCAAGGTGTTGGGAAAATGCTCTTCTGCATGCCCCCCCCCTCCCCCCCCCCTCGTAACCCATGGTAACCCGTGGTTATATAAATTACTGTCACCTTCCTGTCAGCTTGCACCGGTCCGGCCGTTCTTCTCTGACCTCTCTCTCGTTACCAAGGCGAGGAAAGAACTGGAAGCTGCTTTCATTTTTATCCGCACCGCTCCCTCCAAACTCTAGAGCAGAGGTCTTCAACAGCAGGTCCGGGACCCCTAAGGGGACCTCAGAGGCCCTGCAGGGGGTCCTCGTACGTATTTTCTAACAAAAATAGAACATAAATACAACCCGTGCTATAAATATATAAATCTGTCAATTATTATTAATTACTTATTTAGCGGCCTACTTTTATGCATGGCACATTCGGCCTCCCTACACAATATTTTTGGCCCGGCAACTAAATATGTTATACCATATGTGATAGGGGGCCCTTGTGCCGTGTTTCTATCAACCAAGGGGTCCTTGGCTCGAAAAACGTTGAATAGAGACATCCCAGGAGTGTGACTGTTTCCGAAAAACCACCCCATCTGGCACCAGCAGTCAGTCAAGGTCACTTGACTGACTGTGTTGGGTCTGAACAGCTGAACATCTTGACCATACTGCATACGCTCTTCATGTCAAATTGCTTGTTAGCTAGCATTAACGAGCAGGTGTACCTAATAATGTTGTATCTATTTATGTTTGGAATAAATGTTAGGGGTAAGGTAAAGGTGCTTTATTGTCACATTTCACATGTAGTGAAATGTGTTCTCTGAAATTAACCCATCCCTCAACCTAGCAGTGGGTAGTGTTATGGAAATTTTAGTTGAACTCATTGATCACGTTGTATATAATCTGTAAGCACATAGGTGAACATGTTTTAGATATGTATGTGACCGAATGACCTATGCTCTCCTCATGTGAGAACTTCCAAGAATGGCCATCTGTCTTTACCTTTGATCTTTCCCTCTTTGTCTTAATTTGTAATCCCCTCTGGCGTGTGTCTATTACTGTAGCTCATATCCCCTTGTATCTTTAGTGATTACCATACCCTTTGTTGTCATTGTAAACTCCTTGCTGTTCCAAAGACACCCTTCCCCCTTCTGTCACAGTATAAAATAACCAATGTGTGAAGAATGTAAGGTTCATATAAGGGTCATATGCAAGGAGTCAACATACTATGTAATGGCAGAGAACAGAAAGTGTTATTAGTCAGTGTGTCAGTCTTTGGGTTGACTGCAGCTGCTGGTCTCCATGGAGAAATATTAAAACTATGGCTTAATACAAGATCTTGGTAAGCGCATTTATTTTACAGAAATTGCCATCACAGTACACCAACTCCAAGTAGAGGTCAGTGTTGCTGGTCAATGGCACTGACTGGAGAGTGAACCTAACATGTTTTTGATAGTGGGGAAAACCGGCGCACCCGGAGAAAACCCACGCAGACACCATGCAAACTTCACACAGAAAGGCCGGGACAACCGGTGTTCGAACCCGGGACCTTCTAGCTGTGAGGCCACAGTGCTATCCACTGGGCCACCATGTTGCCTGCTGTATGATACTCTAGAATGTTCCACGGCAGTAATTACCACTGCTGCACTGGCAGCAGGTGTATGAACATGGAACCCGCGTGGATGTAATTGCAGGTTTCAGTTATGTCTTCCAAATAAAGGTTTTAAGGTCTAATGCTGTCTAGCTAGTCTCATTTTGTTTCCAACGATCTCGAGAGTGGATTAGGATGGGCTGATTTTCCCATCCTTGCCGATGTTTGTTAGTTTCACCTTAAATGGCAATGAAAGAGTGCTCGCTTTTTAAGAATCCCATCCAATATTTTTATTGAGGATTAAGCTTGGTTTTCCTTGCCATCTCCTACCTCATCATATTATTTCAATTTAGTTTGAAGGTCTGTTTGCTGTCATAACAAAATAGACAGATGCGGAAAATATTTTGGTCTCTCGGTGCATGATAAGACCACATCCGAACCTCTGGGGTAAAGCTATTTGAATGTGTTGGCCATGATAATGCGCTACTAAAAAGTGTTTCCAAATTTTATCATTTCAAAGGAAAGTTGGATCAATATTGGGCTCTTGAGAGGAGGGCGGTACTGTGGAAAGTCTAATTGAGTTTAATAGTGCTGACTCATTATTCTGTTAAAATGTGATAGCCACTTACGCAACATGGGCTTGCCCCTGTACCGTTGGAGCTGTGCAGAACCTATGTCCACAGATTCACTTGCTGTCACTTTATTGTAGTGTATGTCCTAACAGAAGAAATTCTGTGTTGCATGCTGGGTAGAGCACAATATTACCTGTGAAAATCATGCCCAGTGCACAAAGTCATTCAGGTTCATATACTGTTAAATGTATACTCTATAAATGTATACTATTACTTGTCTAATGTGAAACAATGGAACTGGGACACTTAAACATAAAGAGTTAAAGGTTACAGCGCTCTCAAGTGTAGGTGGTGAGTGTTGTGACCCTATTGGAACTACAGGGACTAAGGAAGTGTGCTAAGTGCTAATGAAATGGTGGCAGGTTTAAAACCAAAACAACAATGCTTTTTGGACCAAGGGCCATTCCAGAAGTATGTAATTATTACACTGCCCCCATGGGCTATTTCCAGATACAAGTGAAGGTGTATCGCTTAGTGTTTAAGAACTCTAAATGGATTATGTGTAATATCAAGAAAAGATTCCAAATTCTCTTTAATTGCCTTTCCACAAATTGTGTAATTTCTTTTCTGCGAGTAAAATCTTTACGTGTTAATGCATTTATAAGGTCTTGTTGATGGAATTTGGCAGAGACAGGCCTTCACAGCAGCTCTCAGAACTTACCTGTGGGAATTTGTGAAATCTAAAGTAGCAGAGGCTGATTATCTTCGACAATGTGCACCCAGAAAAGGGGAATGATTGGAATGAAAGTCAGCTTTGAACGGCATGTTGTGAAGTGAGCCAGTGAATTACTGGCCGTGTCTGACGAGAATTCCTGTTGAAGCTATTAATTCTGAACAAAAACAATAATATAATTAACTGTAACATATACGTATAATTTAAATTGCATGTTGTTCAACATTACTAGAATTGTTAACATTATTTTCTAATCATTACATTTACAGAACCAAATATTTGTGGTGGCCCTGGCTCCAGTGGGACTAGCATCAATGTTGAAAGGATACTGTATTTCATGTCCAGGTTAGCATACGATGTTGAAAGGATACTGTATCACTGGTCTGGCCAAAGAAAGATGCAAATGACTTTACAGGGACATGTCTTTCATGTGTGATCATACTGTATGAACATTTTCTCAACACAGTTGTCATGCTTGTGGGGGTCAAAGGGGTCCTAAGTGATCGGCCTGACTGGGGTTGTTGAATTCAGGGGAGCCCCATGCTGGGGCCATTAGCAAATATGTTGTTCAGTTTTCACCCCATTGCATCACACCCTATATAACGATATCTAGTAAGTATGTGTTAGCTTTGCGCTGTGCCTCACAGGTAGGGCGTAAAATTTGTATTTCAACTCAGGTCTTGCGAACCGGTGAGAGTAGAACTGCTACTGTATTTACCGTATTATTCTGTGTAACCGAAATATTGGTTTCCTAGTTGTTTGTCATTACAACAGGCCCCAGCCTCATCCCGTCAGGCATTTACACACTGAAATTCTGACAGCGCTACATGTGTCCTCACTGCAAAACCCTTGCACACCCACACACACTGCTGTTCAACTGTGGCATGGCGATAAGTAAGAAGTGACAAAATATTTAGCTGACAGATGCATGTGAGACGAAACACTAATTCACTTCTAAAGGAGTCAACGGGCCTCGTTAGGCCAGTTTTAGACAGGTTTCCCCTTGTACGCTTGACTTGTGTACACAATGTAATTCACTGATGTAGGGCACGGCCTAAGTCAGCTATTGCAAGCTAATTGTAAGCTAATAAACATTTAGTCAGATTCATCAAATATCTCCACGCATTTCGCAAGTTACGTAACCGTTCTCTGTGCGTGTTGAAAAAAGAAACTGATACTTCTACACAGCCCTGGCGTCGTAAATAGGAACATAAAGTGGCGAACACCGCTCGTATCAATAAAGCCGCAGCACTACGCTTTGCTTTACAGTGCGATGTATGGGGCACGAAAGAATATTGTTTTGATTTGAGCTCGAATTTAGCAAGCATTCTCAAGAATGACTGACCGTGCATTTCAGTGGATCCCGGGCCTTATGTGTATCCATACTCGGGCCTCTGGAGTATTGATACATGATAAGCTCACTCTTTCTCTCTCTGTGTGTCTGTCTCAGGGACGGACCCTACTCTACGCATTGTCCTGTACACGCTCATCTTCCTGTTGAGCGTGTTCGGGAACCTGCTGATCATGGTGGTCCTGCTGGTGAACAAGCGCATGCGCACGGTCACCAACTCCTTCCTGCTGTCGCTGGCCATCAGCGACCTGATGATGGCGGTCTTCTGCATGCCCTTCACCCTCATCCCAAACATCCTGGGCGACTTCATCTTCGGCGCGGCCATGTGCAAGATCGCCACCTACCTAATGGGTGAGGGGGGTTTTTGTTGTGGAGGGGGAAAACCCCGGAAAGGGAGGGTGCCGGTGTTGTGACATTCTATCCTACCAGTCAGATTGTCCTACCTTGTCATACTGCACATGCGTACATCAATGTTGCGTCATTTTTTGTAATTCTTGAGACACGCTTGTAATTTTGTCCTACCCTGATAGCTGGATCTCTATCGTGTTTGGCTTTCTTGCTAGCACTGCTATTGCATGATTTTGACTAATTTACAGGGATTCTTGCTGTTTTACTTGTATAATTTAATTCGGTAAACGTTATGTTATTTCTAATTATTATTTAGCCTACATGTTAAACTTTCACAACATTCACGACAACAAAAAGATTGTTGCAATCTACCATATGTGTGTATAGGCATTGGCCTGTGGGGGGGGGGGGTTGAACTGCTGTCATTTATCCACGCAGCAATCTTGGTGGTTATAATGCCCAGACATCTCCGACGTGGCTCAGTCAAATAATGGCGACATTTCCAACATCCGTGGAATAAACACAGACGTTGAAAGCATTTTCCGCAATTAATCCTTAACCAAGCTGTTCCCAACTGCTGCGGAAATGTCGTTCAGTTGAAATAGTTGGTGAGAAAAGAGAGGAATAAGCGACAAGAATTCTTCCATTTCCCCGTTCCCCAGTACTGAAATTAAACTCTGAATGATGGTGCATTATATCCATACTGTTATGTCAACTGATGTACCACTGCATCTAGTGCCCAGCTGATCAGAATATCATTGACCACATGCAAAATAGTACGTTATTGTACAGCAAACGAACCTCTATAACTACAAGACTGTAACTTTCTGTGGTTGGAAAAAGATTTAGCATTTGATATTCTGACATTTTAAAGAAGGATAATCTCTTAAAGGTACACTGTGATAACAGTATAGCAGAACCAAAACAACATATATCCACCCCAGCAGACAGTCCGTCTGTGCGGTAGGGGTAGAGAGCCGTGTGACCATATAAGATCACCGCAGGGGGAAGAGTTGGAGGGGTGCGCTGAGCCCTCAGAACTCATAAGGATTATTCAGGATCCCGTTAAGAGTTTGTCTGTCCACCTAACAGGAGGCCCATTAAGGGCAACTCTCACCACCCATTTGTGATTGTTGCTAGGGCCCCTGTCAGAGCTGCAACGTCCTCTTTGAACTCGCCGAACACTCGCACATCTTCAGGAGTGTGACTTAACGATGAGCTGGCTCCTGTCAAGACAGATTCCAGGCTCCGCGTGATCACTTGAACTCTCCTTCCCCCCCATCCACACTCTTGAGTCACAGAAGGACACGGAGAATTGGAGGAGTCTGGAGTGTGTGTGTGTGTGTGGGGGGGGTTGCACAATCTCATTATATTCTTTGAACGCAACATCTTATCGATTACGTACAGTTTGAATTTGTTGCGTCAAGACCAGAAGTCTTTGACTTGGATTATATACAGCGTAGTCCACTCTTCAGTCACAGGTACAGTCCTCGATTTAGATTGCGTGATGTTAGTGTATGTCCCCAGAACCCAACATTTATTCTCTAATTTACTTGACCTTATGTGGAACGATCCGTTTACTCGAAAACGTTCAAAACGTTCTTGAACTACTTTCAAAACCGTTTGCTCAGTTTAATGGGCGTGACAAGTGTTGCTCAGTGACATGTATGTGTAGACACATGTTTACCTGGGTGATTTATAAGTATGTGTGTGTGTATATATATATATATATATATATATATTTATTTTTTTTATTGATAAGTATTTGTGAGTAGAAGTCATCATCACTATTAAATACCATTACAAAATGTTGGTTTTTATTATATCTTTCCACCTTAATTGTATTCCGTCTCATTCTGATATGAAATGCCTGAAATTCTGAAATCGTATCGGTTGAGACAGCCACAGGACACATCCTTCAATTGGAACAGTGCACTATGCACCGACAGAAGAGCCACGCTGGTTCTACCATCAGCTTGTGCATCTGTACTGCTGAAACCCAACAATCTAAAGCAGTAAAACACAAACGATAGCTTTGTTGTTGTTAGCCATGTGAGCGTTGTTCAACCCACAGCCTATATGGACAGCCCAACTCCTCGCTGTTTTGTAACCTGCTGTCCAGTCCACAGGGTATATCTCTGTAGGGGGGAGGGGTAGAGAATAGCTTGAGCCTATATCTCTGTAGGTAGAGAATAGAGAAAAGAGTAGAGAAGAGTGCAAGCCATGCTCCGTGGCAGATATGCAATAAAACCAGCCTGTAGCTTTTCTAATTTTAATCAGCATTATAAAGCATTTGCTTTGTTTTTCCAGGAGATGTAAGATGTATTTTATTAAAGGTGAACCATCTGTGTATGCTGGTAGGCATCTGTTTGTGCTTGTGTGTGTCTCTGATTATGTGCTCATATGCACACTAAGATTAAGTTATCAAGCAGTTCAACCGTTATGCCAGATTGTTTAATATGCCACAATCTGAATGCTTCCAACATACTGCATTTTTATGAACCTGGAAAAACAGGCCTTCTACAAGCAGCAAGGGCATCTGGCATATTGCTTTCACAACTAATTGATTGCATTTGTATAGTTTGTGATGCTATTGGGCTGCGTCACGCACTAACGCGCTGACCCTGGAAGAGCTACAGATAAAAGAAGTAAATCCGCCATCTCGAGAGATAGGATTCTTTTGGGAACGTCCTTCACTCAAAAATTAAATTAGGCCCCTTCTCCTGAAGGCAGTGTTAACCACCAAATGGGGCATGCTCACAGTCTCTGGGTTTAATGAACACAAAAGGGATTAGAGCCTTTTCGCCTACGAACGAGCACCTCGTTGGAGCAACAGTCCTCTATGAGGAAATGTGTCTTTAATCAGTGCCTCAGTGTGGGAATTTGACAATTTAAATAGAAAACACAGTGAGCACTGCATTTTTTGGAACTCTTCATTTAGCACTTCCTTTATTTCAGGGGAAAATACTGTATGTGTGATTTGCATCAAATCCATATTGATTAGCTGAACTGCATTGTAATATTTATAAATTGGAATGACGTCCAAGAAAATAGAAGGTATACAATGTTCTTGAAATGGCTCTGTCCTCTATAAATACATGGCACTGCAAGTCTGACTCAACCACAGTCTGAAAAAGTTTCTAACATAATTAAGGCTTAAATGTTCTTCTGTAAGCTAAAATGGCCCCATATCTCTGCTCTGATTGAGCGTAACTGTCAGGGTTTCACGTCAATCTGGCGGGAACTAAAGAAATCACCCCTCTCTCAGAGAGCTAAAATGCTTTTAATAATGCACAGTAGCCTGACTGCTTGCTGAACACAAGAATAACATTCTGGATCATCTGTAACTGCATCACAATTCCTTTAATTCTTAGTGTAGACGTCTTTCTTTTGTTGTGTTAGTGTAGCAGTAAGATACAGTATAGTAAAGCGATCACGTTCTGTCAGAACTTAGCCCGATATCGCCATGATCCTTTGAGTTATTTGTTTATGGGTATTTCATTAGCTGACAGTGTGACTGTGACTTCAAATCACAAATATACATGGTTTAACCTCTTGCTCTAAACTCACCAGAGTAGAGGCGAGACAATGTCACGTACATGGATGGAACCAAGCACCCCCCTTTTGTATAAGGACAACGCTTTCAGCATGGTTTGGATAGACTGGATTTCGTCCTCTAAGGAGCTGTTTTTCTAAATACATTTTGTCTGTGAAATGGTGGATGGAGGTTATTTCTTACCCCGGGAGACGGGGGATTATTTGAAGGTGTGAGAGTCACATTGTAGCCTGCAGTGACGCTCAGGTACGTCTTGCGTTCACCCCTATTCGTCTCGCCTCGGCTGGTCCTTCGCAAGACGCATTTGCTCGTTCAACCTGCCCACTGTCCTCTGCTTCGCAGTTCATGCATATTCATGCATGCAAATGCAGGCCAGATAGTCTCTCAAAGGAACGCTGGCTTCTTTGAACCTTTTGCAATGAGAGTATATCGGGAGGAACGTGTGTGTGGGAGTGTTAAATGCCACGGCGAGTGTTAAAGCGGTAGTGTGTAGATCGAGTGCTTTCATAGATATGTTTTGGGCAGGCGTGGTTTTGTGATACACGTATATGTACAGTATACGTGTGCTATGTATACATGTATTGGTTCACACAATACAAACCTGTTCGTTTAAAGGGACTGCCATGAGCGAAGATCACAACGCCTGGTGGTAAAGTGTGTGAATGCACGAGCCCCATCTGTTGTGCATGTGTAACAAAAAACACAAAATACACACTACCCCCTTTTACAGTTGCATATTATCATTTTACATTTAGCACACTTCTTCCCAAAGATAGCTACAGTATAGACAGTACCTCAGTTGCATGGCAAAAAGCTGATGCTACATGAGGTTTATTTGCTAAGAACATGTTGTAACTTATCAGAACATCTTTAACAATTCAGCAAGAAGTTGAAAGAAAGCACACGGTGTACTAAACTGGGGGTCGGGACCCCCCGGGGGGTCGCAAGATGATTTTCAGAAATTAAATGACAATTTAATATGATTATAATGGCATAGTTTAGCCATACTTGTCAGTGGTAGTACAGTTTATACATTACTTTGATGTATTCTGCTACTAGCCTGTATTAAAACACTATCAAATAATATTATGGCTGTTATTCTTCTACCACCTCTAAGCATAGCGGGGTTCGCGAGTCTCCGGCACTGTTACTTTGGGGGGTCGCAAGCTGAAACGTTTGAAAACCCCTGCACTAAAACATAGTGACCGTTGCCAAATTGTTCTCAATTATTTAATTTCCAGCAATTCCTTCAGCGCGGTGTTACGGCCTGGCCCAAGGGCTGTAAACATACAATGAGGTGTGAATGTCTGTAGGTGTATATTTACTGAATGTATGTGGTGTGTGTCGCATGCTAACCAAACCAAGCAACAAATGGCATGTGTGGTGCCAGGAGGGTGAGGACAGTGTGCTGCACTGCTTTATATATAATATAGGCTACTCTAGAATAGGCCTAGGGTCACTTCATTAACTAATTAGGGCCTACTCATCCTAACCTGACAATACCAGATATGTGTCTGTTAGACACATCCATCTGGGGATCCGGCCATTGAAACGGATTCAAGAGAGCAGACTCTTTCAAAAAAAGACTTTGCATGTGATTGGACGGACCTGTGAACCAGCAGTCTGTTGTTATCCACTCTTGCAGTAGAAAAGTCAGGAGAAGAGAAGGAAACATATTTTCCATTGAGAAAAGCCTTTGCTCTTCTAATAAGTTATAATAAAACCGATGCTATATTGTATTTTCTCTAGGCGTTTTCAACTCTTAATTTTTTTTCCAAGTCGCCTATGTCACCTAAACCACACCTGTTGCTAAACTACGACACACTAGGTTTACCAGCATGAATCAACTCGATTTCCAAGCTCTCCAGACTGATTCTCGCTGTGAAGTGAAACTGAAAGCTCGCAAGATCAGGATGGTCTCGCGAGGCTATACTCATCCTAGCATTAGGATCAGGATAGATCTTCAGTTTAATTTCGTCGTGAGAATCAGTCTGGAAAGCCTAGGTATCATTCTGAATGTGTCCGAGTAGCAACTGAACTTTCTAATCAGTTTATAGCAATACGGGCGTGGTTTTGGATGAACGACAAGACAGTCAATCAACTGTGACAACTGCCATTCACAAACAGTTTTGATGTACGATGTACGATGTACAATACCAATAAATTGTGACGACACCATGCCCGATTAGAGGACATCCTATGTAAACGGATAACCAGAAGTCTTCAATCGGAAAATTACGTTCGGAAAGACAAAAGAGTTTCCATGTAAACCCAGCTACTGTTGAATAGCCATTTCATTCCCCGTGTGCCCCCCCACCTCCCCCCGCAGGTATATCGGTCAGCATCTCCACCTTCAGCCTGGTGGCCATCGCCATTGAGCGCTACAGCGCCATCTGCAACCCGCTGAAGTCGCGGGCGTGGCAGACGCGCTCGCACGCCTACCGCGTGATCGTGGCCACCTGGGCGCTGTCGCTGCTCATCATGGTGCCGTGCTCGGTGTTCAGCGGCATCAAGACGTACCCCCGGCCCAACAGCACGGTGGGCCACATGTGCCGCGTCCAGTGGCCTAGCCAGGAGGCGGAGCAGAGCTGGTAAGGACCAATGGGATGCACGGGCGGGCGGGGTTTTCCCTGACTTGTCTTCTCTGGTGGACCTAGCCTCGGCCTCTTCCGTCAATCAGCACTACTACATCGGCAAGTCTGTTTCCCAAACTGAAGTAGAGTAGATTCTCATTGGCGGTTTGCGTTGTCACTCACGAAGTCTATAGTTGTAATTCTGGTGCTTTATTTCAACCAGTAGCAGTAGTGTACTTATTTAACAGATTTACAAGATCTGCGAACAGCCAGAGTCGCGTCGTTACCTAACAACGTCCTCTGTGTAGGTTCATTTTTGAGTTGACTTGATTTGACTTGACCATTGAGTTACGTAGTTGGTCATCATGCACGTAAATCAAAACACCTCTCCTGTCAAGTAGGCGGGCCTTTACAGAGCGCCGTGTCCCAAACTGTACGCCAAGTAAAGGCTGGCTCTGTGTGACCATGGTGGACCCAACCACCTGTTTGACGTCAGCGTGTCTCTACCTGTGGCATTCCACATTTCCCCCTGCAGTTATCCCACCTAGACACCCGGTAATAAAACTGAAAATGACTTGGGGGCGGGAGTTTAGGGAGGGTGCTGGGTTTATATACATTTATAAAAAGAACAAATCCACATCTGTTGTGCTGCGTACACGTTGTGCAGTTTGTTCCACTTGACACTAACTTTCAATAAATATATGTTTTTAAATGAACTGCAAATGAAAGTATATGTTAATGGTACTCTGAGTCATTATTGTATTAGCTCAGTCATATATACTGTACAGCCTCTGTTTAAGGCTGCCCATACGTTTACATACCACAAATTCCACATGTATGACTCGTGATTACATAGTAGCTTTGCTGAAGCTTTAATTAAGCCTCACAATGGCATCTGAAAGAGATGAGTAGACCCAATGTGTGTTCAACATAAAAACGTGGTTTTACATATTGGTGGGGGTCAGGGAGGTGTTTGTGTGAAGGTGTTAAACCATTGACGCGATGGCGCGCATTAATAATGAATGATTATCGCTAGGGGAAGACCCTTCTTCACACGAGGCAATAGACAATGGCGGGCTGCCACCTTTGGCGCTTAATTAGAGGGTGGAAGAGAGATGGGGAGCACATTAATTCCACAGCTGACTGGGGGTCCCAACACAAGGGGAAGGGGGAAGGGGGCAATGCGGAAAAGAGGACATAGCCAGGAGATTGTGACCCTGACAGTCAGACCCTAGTCTCGTCGAGCCAGCCTACTGTACATAGTCTGGGACACAGCGCTGGCTAACTGCGTCAGTACCCGCCTAATTGAGGTGTTTTGATTGACATGCAGGACGACCAACTACGTTACTCAATGACCAAGTCGTTAATCTTGCGATGAGGAAAACCAAACAACAGGACTCTGGGCTGCTTACAGGTCTTGTAAATCTGTACAATTTGTAGGCTACGGTTACTGAGTGAAATACACATATACATTTAAATTGGTAAATAAGTACTGCGCTATCGTTGCACTGGAAATAACGGAGACATACTTGTGAGTGACGATGCAAACAGCCAATGGATATCGACAGTATTGCTTCCCCTAAGTCCGAGAGACCTGTGTCGAGCTTACGACGGTATATGCATCAGACGTTCAGCACAGAGTTGCCTATGTGACGTAGTGCTACTGAACGGAAGAGGCTGAGACTAGTCAGACCCTGACTGCATAGCGTGAGTCGAGAACATGGCTCCATGTCCCGACCGCTTGGCACAAGGCCTTCGGTAAAACTACGCCTCGTTTTGTGCCACGGCATTCTTTCTGTCTCCTTAGCAGACTACGCACAGGCCTGCCAGTGAAAATTAAATCTGCATGTTTTAGTGATGCCAGTTTGGAGTGCAGCCAGAACGTACTTGTACAGAATAACACATCCCATGTCCTTGCCCGAGTGTACCTTGCCTGAACGTTGGAGCAGTTATTACCAGCATCGCCTCTGTGTTCTGGATGGTTAGGAAAAGCCTTTCTCCTGCCCGTGTGTCCTGTGGGGATCCATTATAACTGTTTTATGTTGCAAACACAACGCACGTGCGCGCGCGCATGCACACGCTTGTAGCCAAACAAACCGCTGCTTAAGTGCTATGCTCTCAGTTAAGACTTTGCTGCTCTGAAGTTTTGTAAGAAGAAATGTCTATAAACAACTTTTTGGGCTTCCACGGTAGGGAGCAATTAAAAGCAAGCTTTAATAGCAACGGGTAAACCTCCAACGCCCCCTCCTATGTGGTCTAACGTCCCCTGAAGAATTCCTTCTACGGATGAAACCGCCCGTCAGACCGACCAGTCGTGCTAAAGGCAAAGGCGTGTTGCTAATTAGCATAGTTAGGCTGGGGAAGGAAGCCGCATCTCAGTACAAAGTCCGTACTCAGTACAACGGCCAAGGATGGCTTCTCCACCCACCCCCACCCCCCCCCCCCCTCCTCCCAAATATGCAATTAATTGGCTCATGGTCCGGATTATGCCTACAGTATAATGATATAGCGATTGATACTGTATTATTCATAGCGTGGCATCGTGGATATGTTGATATTTTCGAGATGTATCGCCAACATTCGACAGTTTTCTCATGTAATGAACCAGTGGAGAACCAGTGGTTGAATCACAACTTTCTTGACCACATTAGACTTGTTTTATTCTTTGTGTTGTTACTAAATGTTGTGATTGATGTCTCTAAAGCAAATTATACAGAGACAAAGTTTAGAGTGCTGAAATCACTAATTAAAACCAACTACATTAAAATAAACAAGCTGCTGTTCACACAAGTCTATTAGTACTGTACATCAGTTTCTGTCATTTGTATTCACTGCCGGCTTTGGCACTACTGCTGGCTGGGTGGGGGGGTGGGGGAGGGGGGGTGTAGACGTGAGGCACCACTTTCAAAGTTTCCATTTTGTTTGTGTATGCAGAATACACACATCCAAGGATAAATAGCATACACCACAGGATGACATATGGTAAAACGGGCTCATTTCCCTTTCCGCTCCTAATGTAGATGTATTTCTCCCTTTTGTAGTGCGGAAGGACAGCTCAGAGAAATCATTATCATTTGACGGCGACTTCCTGGTTTGTATTTACCGGTGGTTTCCGCGGTACGGCAGTGAAGTGTCCGCCAGCAAAAGCCCATACATATTCATCCTGTTCTCGGTCTTTTGGTCTGGTGTCGACCATCTGGGTGTCCTCAGGGAGGGAGTGGATCTTTTAGTATGTCCCTTCCGCCGGTGTGTGTTTCCTACATGGAATCCTTTTTGTCGGCCATATTATTCTTCATCTTTTGTTTTTCTTTCGTATCAAACGTATCTAATCATTGAGAGGCATGAAAAAGCCCAGACTGTACGCCAACGGGCCGCTGCTTGAAACTGCAAAGCGACAGGAAGCGAGAGGGAGGGAGCGCGTGTGCGTGTGTGTGTGTGTGTGTGTGTGTGTGTGTGTGTGTGCATTGTGGGGACGTGGGTGGGGACGTGGATAAGGGCATTACAATATCACAGTGTTCAATGCGTGTCCTTGTCGCTGTGGCTTTCATGAGCCGGGAGATGAAGCAGTGGATTTCCCTTTATCTGCATCTCAATCTATTTGTGTGGGGGTTTCTTTTTCAGTATAAAAAATATATATTATACTGTATAGTCCTTATTATTTTCTGCGTGCTCCTGCTTTTTTATTCCTTTTCAGGATTAATAAGACTTATCTTTCTGCTTTTAGTGTGTTTGTGTGTAAACCGTCCATTATTTTGCCTTATCTTTTGACGTTATTACTTTTGACAACACTGAAAGGGTTTGAGTGGTTTTTATATTTTTTTTCCCAGTTTTCTTATCTCTCTCTCTCTCTCTCTCCCCCCCCCCTCCCCCCTTCCTTTCCCTCCCCCTCTGTGTGCCAGGTATGTGCTGTTGCTGTTCACGCTGTTCTTCATCCCAGGAGTGGTGATGATGACAGCGTACGGCCTCATCTCCAGGGAGCTCTACCGGGGAATTCAGTTTGAGCTGAACCAGAACAGAGAGACCTCAGGTGAGACCATGCCTGTATTCCCTGCAAACCCATGTGGGGATTTTACCTTGCCGCCTGAATGTAATAGAAACTCTGATTTATTTCATGAACATTCTCAAGAGAATTACCTTAATTTTCTAAATGATTACAAATGATAAGATGTCAGGTAGCCACCTAAAAGCTGCAAGTCGCACGCTCTTGGTATTTTTCCAACAACATGAAGTTCGTGAGCTAGAAAGATGGGTTTCCATTGTAGGCAACAGTTTCCATGGAGTCCAGCCTTGAGTGTGATTCATCAAGCTTGGGGAAGCTTCTGAAATAGCCTGTGGTAGCAACGGTTGATCCGTGCGCTAAATATACATGTAGCTCTGGAAAAAGGGGCATCACGAAACACAATCCTTGGCATTTAATGTGCGTTGTGTACCTGAACGCGGGGCATTAACTTTGCTTTAAACCACCCAAACCTCACACCAACATTCACTTTCTCTCTGTCTCTGTCTCTGTCTCTGTCTCTCTCTCTCTCTCTCTCTCCCCCTCCCCCTTCTACCTCTCTTTCCCCTCTCCATCGCTCTCACTTTTTCTCTTCTCCCCTCTCTGTCTCTCTCTCTCCTCTGGTACTACGAAAATAGACTTTGTTTCAACCGTAAGGGGTGAAATAATTTTTCAGAGTAGAATAATGTGATTTTGTTGTTTTCGTGATCAGTGCGTATTGTCTATTGATTGTTGCAATAAATGTATTTAAAAAATTAAAAATAATCTTTTCTCCCCTCTCTCTGTCTCCTCTCGCCTGCTCTCTCTCTCTCTCTCTCACACACACACACACACACACCCCTTTTGCCCCCCACTACCTAATAGCGCCCCTGAGGAATGGCGCGAGCAGCTCCGTCGCCCGTGGCAACTCCACCACCACCACCGACGACGACGGCGATGGCTGCTACATCCAGGCGTCGAAGAAGCCGCCGTGCGCCGTGGAGTTGCCCACGCTGTCGGCGGGCGCCCGCGCCCAGACGGAGCGCCCGCGCAGCAACACGTCGCAGGCCAAGCTGCAGGCCAAGAAGCGCGTGATCCGCATGCTGATGGTGATCGTGGCACTCTTCTTCATCTGCTGGATGCCGCTGTACGCCGCCAACACGTGGAAGGCCTTCGACCTCAGGCGGGCCCAGCTGGCGCTGTCCGGCGCGCCCATCTCCTTCATCCACCTGCTGTCATACACGTCGGCCTGCGTCAACCCCATCATCTACTGCTTTATGAACACGCGCTTCCGCGCCGCGCTGCTAGCCACTTTCGCCTGCTGCTGCCGCGGGCCGCTGTGCCGCCGCTGCTGCCGCCGGCGACGCAGGAAGCCGGCAGGAGACGAGGCTGCCAACGCCGCCTCCATGGTGACGTCCATGTCGAAGTTGAGCTACACCACGGTCAGCACCGCCGGGCCCTGACCGCCCTGTTGGCGGAGACAAGCGGACGGCCGCGGCGCTAAGCTAATGTACCCGGCAGTTGTAGTAGCACGCCGCTAGCTTGGCAGCTTTTAGCAGTGTGCTAACAAAGTGGACATTTAGCGCACCGCTAGCTAAATGGCAGTTAGCATGCCACTAGTTCGGCAGCAGTTAGCACTGTGCTAACAAAGCAGCAGTTAGCGGTACTAGCTCGGCAGCAGTTAGCACCGTGCTAACAAAGTAGCATTTAGAGCGTTATTAGCCCAGTATTAGTTTGCACCATGCTAACGAAGCAGCAGTTAACACGCCACTAGCTCAGCAGTAGTTATCGGTGTGCTAAAGAAGCAGTAATTAGCGCACTGCTACAGTAGCTCAGCAGGCAGTTGAGTTAGCACAGTGCTAGCTTGGAAGCAGTTAGCACACTCCTCGCTACATCGTTTTTTTTCCTCAGTCATTCAGTGATTAACGTTCCTGCACCTGATTTTAAAGCAGTTTTGTAAAGGTCAATTAATTGTGCATGGCTGGGAATCTCATGAGAATGAACTCAGGACATTTTCTGTAGAAAGGCATAGCTTTGTTGCACACAAAGTGCCTGTGCTTTCAGAATTGCTTTGTGGTCATTATTAGTATCATTCATGTTTTGTGTATAAAGGGATATATTGTGATCAGTTCTCTGTAAACACTGGAGATCTGAAGAATCTTCTGTTCATGTAAATAGGGTTATTTTCCCTGTGCCAAAGAACAAGAATGAACCCACAAAGACATACAGTATTATGTATAGCTGAACAGCAAGCCTTCATTGACTAGTTTACAAATTGATGTTCTAAAAACCTTCCTGTTATTGTTATTATTAGCTTTTCTTGATAAAGGTGCAAAAGGAAGGTTTTTAAAATGAGTGTGTACAGTTTCTTTCAACTTTGGGTGAAAACTGTCAGCTTGCCTTAATTTGTCTTTTGAGTTTGTGACATTGGCATACAAAAAACACGATACGATATTCAAAACGTTAAATGTGTTTGACATCTGCTTATCCTAAACAAGGATAGAATGTTTACAATAGACATGTTCAATCAATGTGTAGCAGAAACAACCGACACCAAGACCTCAAAATGGCGGCTTAACAGATACCAAACGACACAGCAGGAAATACTAACATGCTGTAAGAGGAGGTATTGCCCTTTCAAACTCGCTTGAGCTATATGTTGAACCAGATTACTGCCCCGCTACAAATCACCCAAAATGGTTGTGTTGATCAGACTCACTGTAATTACCTCTGTGGTGTTTGTAAAGCAGCCTCTGTTGTTGAGTTATTACGCTGAGCATTACCAGATTTGATCTCTGCCTCTCAGACAAAGAAGTTAATAGTCGTGAGGTCATCCGTTCTGCAGCATGAATCTCAGTTCATTGCTTAATCTTTCTATTTCCGTCAATAGCATTATTAATGCACATGGCACTGTATATTTGGACCACCCCCCGACATGCAGTACAGTGTGAAGGTTCAAAACCCCTGAAGCTTTCTCCCCCCCCCCCCCAAGACTTTGCTGTACTGTAGATACAGTAATGTATCAGTATGTTTTACAGTATATGCTGTATAATATAAAGATAAACTATCTGATTGATTACTATGAACATAGAGGAGAAGCAAATGACTTAGAAATCCCTTTAAATATGCAGTACATAATATTCACAGCAGTTGGAGTCTGCCGCACAAACATAACAGTGGTTCTGATAATGTAGTACTATTGCCTTACGCACGTGCCGTGTTATCACACCGTTTGGTTATGAATGGTGTCCTCGGCTAAGTGGGTCTGCGTGTTGCGCAACACCTTCTGCGGCCCTTTCTCGGCACAGAGGCGCGCGAATACACCAACGCCAGTAGTGAGAAGATGACAGACGAGGTTTGTCTGCACAAGCCCTGTCTGAGAACAGTTTACGGTCTTGTCACACAGATATGTTGGGCTTGTAAAATATTCCCCCTAAAGAGCTTTTTGTTGTGGCACCTTCCACTCTGTTCTTTTGAAGCGAGTCGTGGAGACCGTGGAACATGTTTCATTTCTTGGCCAATTCCCTGAAGGAAAAATGTATACACATTATATTACATTATGTTTTTGAATTATTTATTTAGTATTTGTGTTTGAAAGCTTTTGGATTCCCAGTGAACCGTGTATCGTCAGATGTATCCAACCGTACTGTTTTGAGCGCTGCAGCCTTTGTTAGCCACAGACCAGACACACAAACAGTAAACAGGGATTGCAGACGTCGCACATTTCCAAGTGTAAATGCCCCCCCCCCCCCCTTCTGAGTGTGAAATGTGAGCATGACCTAAAGACAATGGCCATTGCAAATGGAAATTAAATTAAACAAAATGCTGGGACTGTTTGTCGCAACAGCCTGGCCCATTTCCAAGGTCAACCGTGAGAGTCCTATTTGTTGCTTCAAGTAGCATATGTGGCGTCGAAGAAGGAAAACTAATTTCTCCCTTCGTTCCACCAAAGATGGAGAAATTTTTATTATCTTGGAACACAAATGAGGTGACAGCATGACCTAAATTGGCATGTCATGTCATTACTACTATGGTGCGAGTAGATCTGCCTCATTTTAGTGTTTGTTTTTTTTTTTTTTTTACTGTTTCTAATATGTGTTGTTTATATGTTCCGTTGTGCCAAAGGATTATACAAATGTGAAGGTTATTGTGCAAAATGAGACGTTTGAATAGGCTGGTGTTCCGTGAAGCTCATATTATGGGTCTAAGAAGGGATATAGAGGTTATGAAGTAATACACATTACAGACTAAATGTGTTGTTTGAAAATGAAGGGAAAGACACAATGTGTTGACATTTCATATTGTACATATGTGTTTTTTGGATGGCGGAGTGACAAGTATAATATGTCGCCATACATTGTGTTGGATGACATTGAAGATATTGAATTTTACACACAAATATATCAAATATATTTCAGATTGAGTAATTAAACAATAGTAATTATCTGTTAATTAATGATTGTCACAGTTGATATTTTGTTCCCTGGACAAAACAATTCACCGGAAAGACATACAAGTTCAGTCGCTGCAAACTTTAAGTTCAGAGAGGTAGATGGTATCTCTGCTTAATGCCAAATCTTTTGTTCAATACTTTTTTCTCTTAAAAAAAAGGATAAAAGCAAAGTCTTTGTCTTTAGCTATGAATGTCAGTGACGGTTCCTTCACACCCAACTACTTCAAGGTTGATTCAACGGGATGGGAGCGAGAGCTGTCAAGTGTTGTTTTGCCATTTCAAGATGCCTCTCAGCAGCCACTAAGGGTGTCTTTAAAGTCAAGTTGGTCCCTAGAGAGCTGTGCCCTGCAGCCTTTGGCCAAAAAGTTAAGTAAACAAAACTGCTGTAGAGAGAGCTTAGGCCGTGGGTAATGTTTAGTCATATATAGCTCTCATTAGATTTGGAAATATCTAGCAGGGTGATGAAATAGTGCAACTCTGTTAAATGTGTAGCCTACTGAGGCAAAGTCGGTCTTTAGGGCTGCTCTGTATTGCTACAGTGCGTTCAGTGTCTTGCCTGTTGCTACGTAGTAATAATGTAGATCATAGTGCTCTACAGTGTTTACACTTGAGCATATATATCACTATGTCAATGGGTTTTTTAAATGTGAGGTTAATGTATCCGTGCTGGTTTTGCTTCTATTGCATTTACAGTAGCATATACAGTAATAATATGCATATGTGTTACAGTGTTTGTCATTGGTTTGGTCCATGTTTACTAGCCGCACGTACAGTATTTCTCTGCTTTGCACAATGTCCATTATTTAAAGTAATAAATATTTCTTAAACATATTTCAGGCTGTGCGTGCCTTAGTGTTTTACTGTGTTAAGGGATTGGTCTGATAAACTCTCTGGCGGGCAGACTTTGGGTCAAGTCCACCTACATAAGGTGTTGTTGGGTGATTAATGGCTCCCATCAAGAGGAATTAAGATCGCACCCAATTGCTTTCACTGAGCCGTGAACACACATTCTCAACTCTCTCGGAGAAGGCGGATGATGAATGGAAAATGGTGGAATTAAAGAATTCACCAGTGAATACGACTGATGTTCTTGGGAGATTATGGGCCTTAGGGACATTGAAATCAGCTTGTAAGGGAGACTGTGGTAGACTGGCCTGTGAGAAACTTTGGCTGTGGTGTTTGTTGCCATGGAGACACACTGTCACACCTAAAAATTGGGTTTTGTAAAATATTTGTAAACTTGCATTTGTTAATCAGTACTTACTTTGACAGAGTGCAAACTCAAATCAGCGATGTCTTGTTTACGCTGTTTAATGGAATGCAGTTTAGGCTACTGTTGACTCAGGAGACATAAGCCTACTTTTATAAAACACTTAAGGTGGCCTGCTGTCAGACATTTCACGTTTATTTATTCATGAAGTTATTCATTATTGCTCACATGGTGTTCTTTTCCCCTATTAACAGTTTTAGTGCATTTTATATACGCAATGAGAACATGACGAAATCATACGGTCCATTGTCGATGGTATAATTTAATGACAGTAGTTTATCTGAAGCACAGAAGTTAAACAGTTTACATATTTTACAACTGATGCTGATTAAATGGATGGTGGATGAGATGGAAGTTGTAACTGACAGCAGTTTCTTAATTTTCTGTTAAAAGGGTGTAAGATGTTCTGTTTTACTTGTGACTGCACCCCAGCCTTGAGCCTGACTCCACCCACTACAACTTCAATGCTGACGTATGAGTGCAATAAGCGTACCGATGAAAACCAGCCAGGTCCTGGGGTGATTTTTAACGGATATGACGTGTAGTTCTGTTTTCAGCCCGTAAAATGTAGATTTATATAAACACAATTTTGTCAATATTAACACCAACATTGATGAAAAAAAACACATTTTAGGGCGCAGGCTTTCAGTGTTCTACTGACACTAATCAGACAGTAATCCCATGGACCTGATTTGGTATTTAGTCTATAGGAAGAGCCTGTGTGGCTGTTGACGCTCATGTCGTGCATTCTGCTGCAGTGCATCTCTGATCTCATATGTTGGAGCCTGGCTGTGTTGTGAATTTCATTAGACTTAGCGCTCCCTCTATTTGTTTCCCCTGTGATTGTTGTTCTGCTGTGGAAGTAAACAGCTCCTTCTTTCGCGTCTTAGCCGACTCTCCTCCCCTCCATCACTCGCTGACTCCTCCCGCGGTTTAACAGGCCTTTTATTTAGGATAAACTTTAGTGGTATAGTGGTCAATGGGTTCCATTTGGAGGGTATCTGCATTGTAAAAGATTATTATTGCGGTTTTGCCATGTGAGTTATGTAGCCGTGAAGAACGCTAATGTATTGTTAACCCTGTAGACTCACATCTGTAGCCTAATTGATGATTATTCCCCACCAGTATAATGTACAGTATGTATTAGGTAATGTAAGGATTATATTTCCCCAGCAGTCTTCCTGACTAGATGAGAGAGAGTGGCTTAACATTCCTCTTCAGAACAAAATCGAATAATTTAGTCTTATAAGTGTTTGGTCAGACTTTATGAATTAATAAAGTAATTTATGGACTCAATTTGATCCAATAATTAGGCTCAAATGAAGCCAGAGGCCTTGATTGTGGATATGCCCTATTATACAAAAAAATGAAATGGCTGGATAGTATTGGCAGCAGAGAAAGCAAGACAGAGATCTACACTATTGATATTTACTCCATTGCATTTTCTTCTTATTAAGGCCTACAGTGGTTTTGTTATGATTGTCTAGAGCTGGCTGTTATTGGCACTAGCTGCAGTGTAAGTGGTTATTACAGTAGCTTGTTTGGCTGCTGCTCAATTAAGCAGAGCACCAGGCAGGCTTTGGAATTGGAAGTCCAATATTTACAAAATTAAATATCACCTTGGTTTTGCGCATGAGAAACCTCTTGACTCCAATCAAACATGTCGTAACTAAATACCCTTGAAATAGTCTTTATAATGACCTTAGTGGGTTGTTAAATTTGGAATTTAGAGAAGGGCAATGCATATGGTTTATATTGAATTAACAAGCTTCTCTTGTTTAAGTGCTCATCTCTTAATGTGTAGGATGACTTATTGCAAATCCCACCCATAAACAAAACAATGATTCACAAAATTGTAGCTTGTAAAAAATAAACTGACAATAAGCTTGACATGGAATCTTGGTCACTTGGCACTTTTTATGTGAGCTGATTAACCGTATTATATAACCGCGTTTGTCAGAACCATCCCTGCGCCAAGATTGACATCTTGCTGTTCTTGGCGAGCGCCAACCCGTGTCCCAAACCAATGTTCACTTTCTGCCTTTCTTTATATTCTACAGTTCAAGGGAATCGTGAATTTTTAAAGGAAGAATGAAGAAAGTGACGCATACGTCTCTCCTTCCATACCCGTACACAGAGGCCTGCTACAAAGGAAAACTTGTATGTTTTCTGTTTTGTAATCACACTTGAACAGCCATCATTATGAGATTCGTCATGGCAACAGATGGCGGAGGAAAGCCCCTGGATAAATGCTATTTTTGTGTTTCCTATTTCTCGCCGATTGAAGGCCGTCTTTCTGTGGAGTGCCTGGGCGGACACTTGGTTTTTCAGATGAAGCCTACACAAGTGTTTATCAACTCTGCATGGAGGACCAGCACTGTTGTTATCAACCTCTGCAGAAGCCTAATAATGACCCATTCATGTGAATCAGGTGTGTTGGAGCAAGAAGACATCTTAAACATGCAGGTGACTGGGTCCCCAGGACCAGGTCTGAGGACCACTGCCCTACAGTACATCAAAGATCCCTAGATGGTGTACTCTTTATTCAGGCGAGAGCAGATGTAGACCTTCTGATGTACATAAGGCACACACCTGCCTCTAATCCTGTAATCAAGCAATCTATTACAGTGTGGCAGGACTGTTATGCATTCAGTTACTGGGCTATTTTTATTTATTTTGATCTTATAAGGGCTATAGCACATTGCCCACTGTGTCTCCCAGTTAGCGAGACCGCCCACCATAACAAACGCCGTAGGAGGTTTGTGAGTTGATGCTTTGGCCCTATTTTCTAATATTTCTCACTTTAAACTCTGGCTAAAATGTTTGGTTTAGAAGTGCAGATCTGTGCAACCCTTAATAATTGTGCATTTTCTGTGCCATGCTGCAGTTAAAATCAGCAGGAGACAGAGATCAACAACTGATGTAGCAAGCTTAGCTGTATATCTTTTACGATACTTGTTGTCAGGCTGTGTAAGAGCACAGGGAATTTGCTAATTTGCTAACCACAGTATCAAACATTGGATGTTTAAGGACGTTCACATAAACTAAATGGAAAAGTTAATCTCTGAAGATGTATGAGGTTTACACTGCTGAGGTCCACTACAGTTCAGAAATGTCGCCAAAGCGGTTTTCCAATTTCTCTATGTTGTCGACATGACATCACCCCACAAAAAGCTGCACCTTTCTGCTGTCAAACTCTGGTTCATAACTGTAACCACATGTTTGTTGAACCTCCTCAAGCCACAGATCAAGCCATCTTTTCTTCTTCCTCAGCAGAGTAACACTATCGACCTGACCTAGGGTCATTTGTTGGATTTAAACGGCACTGCCACCTCACAATGGCATGAGTTAATTCTATCCTTTTATCTATCCTGTAAGGAAACACCACATACTGTAGTGAAATCTTAGAGGTGACCTAAGTAAAGTCTATTCCAAGAACATTTATCAATATTATCTTAAATGTTGATCTATTGTGAACACTTAAGACACTGGTTTCAGGTACAGTACTTCCAATTGTAGTAGAAGTATAAAGGGTAGAGTATTATGTTTCAAAAGGAAATTTATTAATTTAATCATATTAATTTCATCATCATTTTTCTTATGTTCTTAATTTTTTAATGGTCAACATTATGAAACCAATAAAGTGAGATACATTCGCCATCATTACTTACTGTTACTATAAAGTAATTCCCCCCGACTTCAGAACCTCTAATGTGATATAGTGTGTTAAATTGTTTTACTCAAAGACTAATCATGCCTAAAGGACATGCTACATAAACAGCTGATATATTGTATGTTTGCAAACAAATAGAACATCGCATTTTATTACCTCTGAGCCATATAGTCTAATTACATTCACTAAGTAAATTCACAGTAAATGTTCACATGAACTATTAAATATCATTTTCTAATGTAATAATTTACTTCTGAATTTGCTATGATGCAAACTGACTTAGCCTTAAATTGACAGTTCATTCCAGTTCAAAGAATCAGATTAGCCAGGAACACCCTTAGATGAATGCATGTGCTGCCTGTGATGTTGAGAGCCTATTTTATCTCATGCACTTCATATAGCCTTCATCTTCTCCTGTATATTTTTCTCCTTCCACTGTCCTGTTTTGCTGTTTTCAGCTTTAGCCTGGCCCCTCTGCCGAAGCCCCCAGCTCAGAGCCCATTCCAAGGAGAGAAAGAACATTTGTTATCCTTGTTGACGTGCTACAGTTTAATGACGCAAACACCCCTTAGACCTTGCCACGTGATGCTTGGACGCTAATTGTTGGCTGATGATGGATTTTTTCTTCTTTCTTATAGGCCAAAGCAATGGATAAATCATAGATGCCTATAAAAAGAATATGAACTCCTTGAACTCCTGTTTGTTGTCGTGACGAAAATGATTACTCGCTACAAAAGTGAAGAAATGCAAAAGCTTCAGACAAAACTGAAATGTTTTCAAGTAAGACATTACGTGCCTATACTCTGAGGGATCACAGTCTGCAGCATTTCCTTGCTGTTGAAAATGTCACAAATGTAATGGAGTTTGCCATTGGCTGTCTGTATCAAAATAATATTCGGAGCACAGTTGCAGCAGGCTAATGTGCTCCCTGAGTTCTGGGCTCACATCTCGGAGATAGACATACACAGATACGATGACATATCAAAGCAATGCATTCGATGTTGATTAAGATTGACGTCAAAGGAAGGCCCTCATTATAGCTATGAAATTGTGAGCCAGTGCATTTAATTCAAAACAAAATTGGATAAACGCTGGATACAAAATGGGATTAGGTTTTTCATGGAAGTGCTGATGATGTTTGTAGCGGGAAACCGCTTTGAGCTGGAAATCGGTTACTGTTGTTTTCAAAACCGCTGTCACTAAATTACACACTTTGCAATTTGATATATATTTTCCACACTCTCCTTATATTCTTAATACCTGAAAATATTGTATGGAATTTTTTCTAATAATGCATTTAAATGTGGACTCCTCAATTTGTTTCTGAATTATCCTCGTTCTTGACAGCAGCATTATAACACATGATGTTGGTTTGAAACTCAAAGCACAAGCTCCTCCTCATCCTGTAGTATAGAGTGGTGTGCCTTTCTCTCCACTTTCTCTACAAATTACCTGAGGATATTCGACTGTGGTCACTGAATACACACTAAGATACAGCTTTTGTTTTGTTTGTGCAATTATTTAACTCACCCTCTAGTAAAACAAATATGTTTAACTTTGTTTTTGTTTTTTATACAGCTCAAAGTTGAAAAGTTAGTCAAGCTGTCAGCCTCAGGGCAGATAGCTATAGGCACCCAATGGAAGCCTTGAAACCTGATGGACAAGAACTATAGTATGTGAAATGGTGTACATTAATTAATGACAAAGGGCCATAAAAGTAAGAGACTAATCCGCCAGTGCCAATATTAGCACTTCTGATCTGTGACAATGTCAACAATGTTGTATGTGAGTATTTGTATCAGTTGCTTTATATCTTAATAAGGTCACTTGACGCCTTGCGTAGTGAGCAATGACTTAAAGTGCAAATATCTTGAGTAAACACGTTTCCTTTAAAGTAAGTACTGCACAGTCATATCTTTGTGTCTTACATGTCGCTTTACAAGTCAGGCTGCATTTGAGCTTAAACACTGGTTATCACGCACTATTGTCTTCATGTTGTATGTATATTGGCTTAAAGGTGCATTGGGACTGAAGTTCTGCGTAAGTTAATTTTAGTCACATGAACAAATTGAAATGTGGGGTGAAGAGAGTCTGTACCTGATTTTGGAACTAGTGGAAATAATGTTATCTTGCTAATGAACCGATCCCCTCGTGCAGGCTTTGGCTAAAACTTGGCCTAATTTGCTTGACCCTGTCAGTTCTCTAATAAAATCGTATTACTTCTCCATAAATGTCCTTAATAAGAACACATGCATCTCCTGTATGAGAGCCATCCATTGCATGGATACCAGCAAGCTTTCAGAAACGAAGAAGTGTACTGTATACATTAGGCTTCAAAGGTACACTCCTGGATTTTGTTAAAGCCTATTTCCACCGATTTCCACCCCCAGCTCGCTGTTTGAATCTATGGGCCTGTGTGTGAATCTATGGGCCTTAACCCAGAAGGTAAAAAGTCATCTTTAACAGAACAGCAATGGAGCGGAGTGAAGATTCAATGTTGTTTTTGTTGTTACTAGCCTGACATTCGCAATGTGCTTCTGGATGTCACAACCCAATAACACTGACATGGTTTAATGTTCTGGTCAGGTGTGTAGGTTACTGCATTATCTACTGTGTAGCCAACTGTATGTTTAAATTATTTTATCATTGATGCTGCATACATGAGGAACAGGGTTACGGTCGGGATTTTTGCTGTAGGTGGCATTTGGGTGTGCCAGAGAAACTGAATTAGACATCCCATCCTGCAGTATTGTAACAGGACAGACATTTGAGCCAGTGAGACGTGCTTTTACAGCTACAGTAAATAAGAAGGGGAAGCATTTACACTTGAAATGTTGTTTTTACTGTGCTGTGACAATTCAAGGGAAACTTGTGAAAATGTTCAAATGTGGAGTTAAAATCATAATCGCATCACAAGCAGTGGCACTCAAGCAGACGGTTTATTCCACTTTAGTGTTATTATGACATCAGTAGCCTATTATTCTATTCTCTGTAAAACTCAGGAGTAGTACTAATCCTTAAAGTGAAGTGTTGTTACGCTGAAATCTCAATTATGTAACTATTTTGAAATTGCTCTAGAATTTTCTACATAATAATTAAAGTCATAAGGTTTTATCAAATTTCCCATTTCTTCTTCAAGGGGCTGTCAGAGATAAAGTGACATCACTCCCGTACTGTATTACCATGGCTCAGTAGGTTCGTGCTGCAAGCAACAGCTTTCTTCTCCAGAGGCATTTCAAGGCTGTCAATTGAGAAACTTCAACCTGAGCTCCTCCTCTCTGGCTCCCACTTTCCCCAGTAAGTTCCAACTAAATTGAAAGCCAGTCAACTGGAAAGCATTTCTTATTAGTCAAGGGGCAAAGTTAGCAAGCGGCAAGTCTGGGGAAAAGGCCGAATTTGAAATTAGATGACCATGTTGAAGTAGGGTTGAACCAGAGAGCCTTCTTGAAATGCATGTTTTGACTCTGAGAAGCGGGAAAATGACATCCCTTCTTATACATTAATCAGCATTCATATAAGCCATGACCGTGAGCCTATAATGTATCATATGTGTTGCTTCACTACGACTATACATCAGGAACTCGGTCCCACTGCTGCAAGGAGCTGAGTGGTGTTTTAAAAATGTATTGTTCCTGCCTGCGTCTGAGGAATTGCCGATATATGGAAATGCAGCCTAAAGCTCTCTCCACCTAGGCGAGAAGAATTCCAGTCTGAGACAAATGAATTATACATCAATTTGAGAAAATTCCTTTCAACTCTGTTTCATAGTTTTCAGCTCATGACTCCATCATCTGTATCTCCTCGGCCCTCTGTGCATATTTTGTTCTGTCAGTCGTTCTGTTTAATACGATA
Source organism: Typhlichthys eigenmanni (assembly GCA_027564635.1). Classification (NCBI taxonomy): domain Eukaryota; kingdom Metazoa; phylum Chordata; class Actinopteri; order Percopsiformes; family Amblyopsidae; genus Typhlichthys; species Typhlichthys eigenmanni. Next base: position 1,356,659 of record JAODUK010000012.1, on the reverse strand, counting down.
TGCGATATTTGTAATTTGTTTTGTTTCAAGCAAATGGAAATTGTCAGTCATTCAGTCAGTCAGTCAGAGAAAGCTCATCCATTTGCAGTTTTTGTTATGTGGTGTCTTGTTGTGAACCTGGACTAAGGAATGTTTTGCACCATCCAAAAAGAATACCGGCCGTCATGTTGTACATACGCTGTTGGGTTTAGAAGTGACCACATAAGGCTTATGCTTATCGTAGACGTTGCCCATAATACCTCAACTGGAACGTGTCTGGTTTAATCTTTTGATTACAGCCTCATTAGTGCGCTTTGGACGGCCTACTGTAGATGTTAAAATATCAAAACCCTTCAATGTACTATGTACAATACATCTTTTCTTTCTTGAGCTGTCAGCTCTGACCAAGCCAGTTGGACTGCGCAAAGTCCAGCCCATTCAACGTCTGCAAGCACCACAAACAGTGTGCCTCACCAACACACTAACAAATACAATGTTTCTGTATAACAATGGCCCTCAACCCTGGTCCTGGGGAAGCCATGTCCTACATGTTATAGTTATCTCCCTGCTCCAACACACCTGATTCACATGAATGGGACCCAACACATAAATGGGATGTTATCAATCTCATTTGAGGCAGGTGTGATGAGTTAAAAAACAGATGTTTATTGTTAGCCACATGAGCAAATTGTGCGCTTGCATGCATTTGACACCAATGTACGGTTTATGCTAGCACAGCTAACAAAGGCATGTTAAGTCTTACCTGCTGGAAAATAACTTATTCTGACTTTCAAAATCTTGCAGCGACGGTGCTTGCTTTTATCTTAATGGAGCTAGATGGGAACTGAGGACAACGTTTAGTGAACTCTAAAGCCATTTTTTGAAGTCAGACTTTGAGAAATGACCCCTTGAAATTCACTGCTGCTTTCTGTAGAAACATCAAGTCAGTAGAACCAGCAGGAGTCACTTTACCAGCTTTCATAAAATGTCAGATGAACTCATCCTGCCGGTAATAGACCTGTACTCACATAAAAGGTTAAAGTATCTGGTCATTTAAATAAAACATTTTGTCATGCTTTTTAAAGTACACGGTGATGGTATTTCAACATGTAAATGGTAGGCTATATATATATATTTTTTAAAACAAGCCTATACTTTTTCAGCTACAGTCATTTTGAAATGATAAGCCTGAGTTTGAGCCACATAACATCAACTTCAGTCATGTCATCACATACTGTAATGTGCATCTGACCATCTGGGAGTTTGTCAGATAGCGCTGTGGGCCTACAGTATTTCTATGAAGCACCAGAGAGGTTTTTCCATGATTTCTTTATAAAAGATTGTGTTGTGGTTGTGTTTACCTGATGTAATATGTATGTCAAAGCTGCAGAATAATGTCAATAAATCATAATAAAGGCTAGAACCTCATATTAAAGTTTGAGGTCAATTAGAAAATCTAAAAATGGTTAGAGAAGCTCTCTCACATTTCTACACATGTAACAATAATTGCAGACAGTCTCCTACTGACAGCCAAGGATAACCACTGAATACCTTTAGTATTGTCTGCGTCTAAAGCACCTGTAGCATTTGGCATCGCCCCAGATATTATTTTGAGGAATTTTCATCATTCACCATTCAAGTGCGTAAAGTATGTAATGACTGACTCGGTGTTGGCTGAATCTTAAATGTCTGAGATGAATAGTGACTTTATTGACGCCCCCCCCCCCAGGCAGAAACAAATCCATAGCTTGAAAAATGGTAGTGTTGAACACTATTGAGCTGCCACTCGTGCCTGCACCCCCCGCCCCCCATACACACACACACACACACACACACAAGTAACACTGCATCTGCAACATCAGTCTTAAAGCTTCTCCAATTATTAATTAGCAAAGAGGCTATATTTCACACGAACCACCGCCGATTCCCAAAGCACAGGCACAGACTCCTCCCACTTTCCTCAATCTTCTCCTGGTTATAGTCAATATGTAATCCCACCTCCCCACGTCTCCTGGGTAATCAGATGCCCTGGTTATACCTGGGGGAGGAGAGCGCTCGCTTTGGAAACACAGTCAGCGTGTGTGTGTGTGTGTGTTTCTGTATCTTGTTTACTCCATTAATGCCCTGGTAGTTTTGTGTACAGGTGTTCGTATATTTCATATCGGCATGTGGCCCACTGTGCATTCTCCCACAACGACAAATTCGTTATTTGATTTGTAGCGTTAACAAATGCCTAACGCCAGATATGGGAATGTTTCCGAGAGATTATAAAAGTGTGAATAGTGTCGGAAAGCAGTCTTCGTCAGCCAGGAAAGAGAGACGCAATCGCTTCGAGAAAACCCAGGAGTTTTGTTTTCCTTGAACATGGAAGATGGATGAGAGCTGACACAGAGGTACCCGCGGGCCACAATTCAAGACTGCCAAGTCATTGGACGTGTCGAGAGTGTGTGCATGTGTGCATGTGCACGTACAACGTGTCTGTGACCGCACTACAGACCATTGTGCGGCAAAAACACATTGTTCCCTATTAGAAGGACTATCAATGTGCTTCATTCTGTAACCCGCTTGTAACCTCCCCTCCAAAGCTGCGCCTGGAACCGAAAATCCCCCTCATATAGCTCCACCGTGGCCTTGAATGAATCAAGCGCCCTCTGAGCCCACAACCCGTATAGCAGTAAGGGGAGATGGAGGTGTCTCGGATGACGTGACGTCTGGGTCCAGACAGGGACTGACAGCAGATTCCAGCCTGGTAAATGAAACATAGCGGACAGGAAGTGGAGAGCAGCCAAAATTAATGAGGATGTGGCAGCAGACATTGTGTGTGTGTGTGTGTGTGTGTGTGTGTGTGTGTGTGTGTGTGAGTTGATGATGTGTGCAGGAGATACTGTTGTTTTGCACATTGGAAAACAAGGAAAATGCCCAAAATGTCCGCCCCATCTCACTGTTAACGTTTTCAAATTAGGAGTAGCTACCAACTGTGTTATTGTAACGGGAGGGGTAGAGAAGAGTGGGTGACATTTATCACTGTGAAAGTGATTAAATATGAACAGATCTATAGAACCGGTTTCAATATCATGCCATCAGTCATTCTGAATAAATGCCATCCATGGGAATAAAGATTTTCACATAAATCATTGAAATGTCCGAACACTTCCCCATGCCGTTGGCCTTCTGCTGCTCACCAACTCAAATTCAATAAAGACATAATGTAGTCTTAAACCACATGCGTAATGTACATTCAAAGTCATTTTATTCCCACATTTATTATGACAGATGCTGATACTTTTATTCTTATGACAAACATACTTTCTTCCTTATTCCAAATGGAAACACTGTCCTATGTTGTCAGGAATAACGTAGAATTCACGTCGACGTCAACATATAGTAAATATCTAAAGAAATGTATATGTGACATTTACTGTATGTTGATGGATGTCGGGGTCCCCCAAGTTGATTAGCCAGTGTTGATTTCTTGTTTCTCTATTCATTGAATATAAATTGCTTTGGATGAAAGCATCTGCTAAATTACCTACGGTAATTGCGAAAGCATTTTTGTTTTCCACACAGTAAGCATATTGGTGGACTTCAAACCAGCACAATAACAATTTTAGGGATTCTATGGACTTTGAACAAATATAGTTTTAGAAAAAATGGAACTAGTCAGTCTTGATTTATTTTTGAGAAAAAGTAATGAAGGCACCTCAGTCTAGCAATACTGAAATGAATCTTAATGAACCACAGTAGACTACAGAGTCTGAGTTAAAATGTGCAACATGGTCTCCGTCAAGTGACTCAAATTCGCCCACATTTACACATGCATGATGTCAAGACTGTATCACACTGAGACAGCCAGTTCATGTGTCTGTTAACTGTGTGAGGCAGTAGCAAGATGCTAGTTTAAAGGGATAGTCAGCTATTGTAACACACATTTTGTCAAATTCAACAAATATCTCCCCGCATTCACTATCTTATCGTTCTGTGTCCCTGCTAAAAAATCCAGCATAAACCATCATGAATTCCATGCTGGTCCAGGCTGGTTCATACTGGTTAGTGCTGGTGTAGTGCTGGTCCAGGCTGGTTCATACTGGTTAGTGCTGGGGTAGTGCTGGTCTAGCTGGTATACCAGCACACCAGCAACCATCATGGGATTCTGGAACACCAGAAAACAGCATGGGATGCCGTTCCATGCTGGTTTGCAAAACATACCTTATGCTGGTGACCAGCAATGCTGGATTTTTTAGCAGGGTGTGTGTAGAAAAAATAATCTGATACTTCTACACAGCCCTGGCTCCGTAAATAGGAACATAAACAAATTGGCGAACACCGCTCGTATCAACAAAGCCGCAGTACTTAGTATACTTAGCTGTAGTACACAATGCATCACAATGCATTTAGATGTGTGAGGAGGCTCCACGGAGGGCCGCTGAGCGAAACTGTTTTGATTTGAGCTCAAAGTTACCAAGATTGAATAACTTGCCTTTAGCATTGAACACCAGTGCCCCATAGTCCTATGGCAAACAGATATGGAGATGTCAGGATCAGCTAACAACATGACTTTTCATCACAAGCTCAGAATCCTATTTGAATCTATTATGGTGGGGGAATACAGGGTTGAAATATACACCAATGCTATGTGTTTCTACGTGTTCTGTAAAAGTATGGGGAGAGATGCAGGTAGTGGCCTACCTCTGCGTGAGTGCTTTTTAAAGTAAAAGTAGTTGTAGTAGCTTATTCATGACCTTAACTGCCACTGTCTCCTGAGTGCCTAGTTTGATAGGCTTTGTTCCACCGCCAAACCCAAACTCTCGGATAGTCAGTTTCTTCAAATAAACCTCCAGACTTGTTCTAAGAGTGCAACAAAAGCATTAGTCCTCACTTACATGTTCTCTTCCAAAATAGTATCACTGTTCCAGTTGTCCTGTATCGTCAAAACAACAGGCTAACAATTAGCTTCCACAAAGCCACCTGTGTGTTACCACAACCAAGGGATGGATCCATGGGTTTCTTTCAAGGGGGGCTCTCAGGAAAATTGAGCCTGACCCATAAATCTTGGAGGATTAACTGGAATGCCAGAAAGTACAGCTATATGGTCACCTGTTATTCAATGAACAGAAACGATATGTTGTTTTTCAATGAGAATTATAAAATACCGTTTTTTTTAACTGCTGTGCCAATACGCAAGCACTCCTAAATACATAATATTAATGAAATATCATGCCTAAATCAAACATTATTAAAGATTATTAGCTGTAGCAGTTTGAGCTGCTATGACACCTTTTCAAAAAACGATTCAAATGAGCATCTAAAAGAGATCTGGTGATGAGAGGTCATCTTTGTGGCTTTTATCTCAGGTCTTAAAACATTTTTGCTCCCACACGTGATGTAAACTGCATTTTCTTATTATAGGATAAAAATCTAAAATCAATTTATGTTTTCAAATGTGATAGAATGTTCTCTAATTCTAATGTTATCTGAAGTTCTCAGTGACGTTTTTTCATTATGAAAACATGGACCTTGACGTGTTGGGGAAGCCCATAGAACTATATAATAACGGGGAAGCCCTGCAGTTCCTCCGTGGACCCGTAGGGTGCTGTTCATCCTAAAGGACGATTTATGCGTTTGCGTCGCTTCTACCTACGCCGTTTTACGTAAAAGCATTCAAAACGCGCATGCGTAAACAAACATGGAAAACACACATGTAGGTCTACTATTTCCTAACATTAACAGGTCCACGTCATTAGTGGTGACAATGACATTGTATATTATGTAGGCTATTGCGTCTGTACTATGTACAACATCAATGGTCCATAGACAAAAAGCCACACTCGTGCTTATGAGGTCTGCCTGTACGAATTTGGATGGCTCGTTGTCGCCCTCATGTGGCCTGAATAGGTTACTCGTTTGTTGGTCAAGATGGGAGGAGGTTGGTGCCATTTTGTCTCCTATTTTTCATGTAAAAATATTAAAATATGTGTTTAGAGTTCATTTGACTTGTTTGACTGGTGTATGTACTGTATCTTTTCAGAAAGTGTGCAGGTAGAATCGGTGTAAAGATTCTAAAGTATCTCCTCTGTTAACTTGTGGATGCATTTAATTAAGGTATGCTTCTAAAAGGCTATCTTCTGAACGGCTGGCTGGCTCCCTCTAGCGACCAACAAGTAAAACAACGTTTAAGTATGGTATACTGCAAATGAAAAATTAAATAACAGTTTCATAAATGCTGCACCGATGTATAGGCTACTCAGTTGAAACTGGCTGGGTTAAAAAAGACATACATAAATCAAGTTAATTTATATTTATTTTCTTTTGAACAAAATGTTAATAAATGTGTATTTGTTTTACGTCCAAAAAAGATCATGACTCGTGGGACGCATTTTATAAATAATTTCATCCAAGTCTTTTGTAGAAAAAAGAAAGTAAATTAGCAAACTAAAGCATCTCTAGTATGACAATATGACAACTTTATCATAATTTTTTCTCTATATTTGAACCCACTTCTCATTTCAAGCTTAATTTTTTAAATATATTTTCTCAGGACCTCATGATCTCATCTTTTAACTGTTAAGTCCTACTCATCAACTCACACCACTGCTTTAGACAACAGAAAATGCAGCAAAAAGTAAAAAAAACAGACCAAGAAACCGAGGAGGCAAAAGGAAAAACACAGTGAGTTTTTACCAGGGAGGGCACGGGTCAGAAGAGGAGGAGGTGGCTGGTGGGTGGAGAGGTGTAGAGGGTGTAGGGTCCCCCATCCTTAGGACATACCGTATTTACAACAGAACAGCAGGCTGGGCTTTGGGGTTCATCTGCATAGAGCCACAGGACTCAGATCATGAACAGCTGGGTGGGGTGAAGAGTGGGATGGGGGGGGGGTCTACAGGAAGGGTGGATGGACAGCTGAGGGGCACACAAGAGTGGGCGTTCCTACTTTGTTGTCATGGCGACGCATACATCCGCTATGGTCGATCATGAAATGTAATTAAGTTCTCCTAAATGCGTTTTTGTCACGAGAGAGAGACAGACAGACAGAGAGAGCGAGAGAGATAGAGAGAGACAGAGAGAGATCGAGAGAGAGAGAGAGAGAGAGACAGAGAGAGGGGGGGTGGGGACTCAAAACGTGGAGTTCGACTTCCCTCTGTTGTCTCGTGCGGATGTGTTTTTATGTGGTGCATGCTGTTGTCGCTATGGCAACCCAAGGTTAAGAAGGTAGTGAAGCTACCAGTCTGGTCGAGATGGGGGGGGGGTGGGGGGGGTTGGAAAGGGGTACTTTTTCTACACCTGATTCAAATTGATTGAAATACAGATCAATTCGACGTGACATGCCCCTGACGGTGACATCGGCCTGGTGGCTGGCCGGTTACATTCCTGACTGAAGGTGAACATGTGAAGCAGAAAGGTGATCGGTGGGTGGGCGTACTAGTAGCAGCAGCAGCGGTCATACAAAACTGAAGGAAGTCAAATGCGGTCAGCCCTTTGATATGTCTCCTTGCTAAATGCTGACACTAACGCAGCCCTTTAACTGGTCTGAACCTACTGTTACACTGAGAGTGAAACGTTTGAAAGCAATGGACAACAGTGGGGGGGGTGGG
>JAODUK010000012.1:1327927-1348991 GCA_027564635.1 Typhlichthys eigenmanni | reverse complement strand
GGACATATGACATTCCGCGGTTCGCTCCCTCTGCTGCTAGTCTGCTGAAATGCCTTAGGACAGTGGGAGGGTTAAAATGAGGAAATCCTGAACAAAGCCATTCCGCCAAAGATCCAAAGATGTCCTTATGTCCTAATAAATTGCTTATATCAGACGTGGCTTGGCCGAAATGAAAGTATGAAAGTAAGATATATAAGATATAAAGTGTATATGTAAATGTCTAAGGATACACATTTTGTTTAAGTATGGAACAATAGTAATAACCTTATTGTGTTCTAGCGGACATAAAAATCACACAGGGACTGGGTCCAAATGTATTTCTCTTTCACAAACATATTCATTAGACCATTACACAGTTAACCTCTGCTGTACGTTTTGAACGTCTTTTGTGAAGCGTATAAATATTGGCTGTCTTTCAAGTACTATTATTTGGTGTGACTAGCTAACCTTCCAGTGCAGCGTGATTATAAGGTGCATTGCTGTTTGTTTCTGTATGCTATACAATGTGCTCTCATTAGCTGCTGTAGTAATAAGTATAAAAACTGGTTTCGGTGGGAAATGGTGCGTGGTAGTGTTGCAGCTTTGTAGGTTTTCCATAGCATCCACAAAACAATCCCCAGATGTGTGGCATCAATTTCACAGAGGCCAAACCGCAAAACAACATTACTATATGTGTAAGCAGGGGACCTGCTTAGTAGCTTCATCACTCTTGTATTAACGCACTTCCTTTGTTTAGCACTTGCATGAAAGCTGAGCCCTGCCTGGACATGCTCCATCGGTCAGATTACATAACAAAATGGCACATTCCCGGTTAAGTAACCTGCGTTTTGCTTTATGACAGTCCCCCTTATCCTGGGTCCAAAACATTGAGCTTCAGCGAATCAGGAAGGGTGTTACAACAGACTGCTCCTCCCACCAACCTTTCACTCTCTCTGACTCAACGCTGTCATGAAAATATGTGGCAGGATTTGTCTTCCGGCCGCCTTTTAGTGCATCAAAATACCACTCAAATTGAAGATGCTCAGGATTATCCCCCCCCCCTCTTCCCCAGCTTTCCTCCCTAAACACCCCCCCCCCCCCCCCATTGGCATCACATTGAGCCGCGTGTAAGCAAGGTTGTTATTGAACAGATGGCTCCGCAGGTTTCACCTCCTTCGGCAGGAGGTTTTCCTTTCACCGCCTGAGCTGTGGATCAGCGGGAGGCGACTGAGGAGGTCAGCGTGGCTCACACGGCGCTTCCAGCGGCAGCTGTTGACTCCTGTGAGCATGACCCAGGCCCAGGGCGCATTGACTGAGCCTCCCTTAGAGATGGGGCTAACAGCTTTGACACTGCGGTGGAACCCAAACTCACTTTGGAAGAGAAGCTTTTCTCTCTCACACACACACACACACACACACACTACTTTCATGGGCACTAACAAGAATATATAAGTATGGGCCACGACCCAGTCTTTCTCTTCAATTCTTCCTGTCTTTAACTCGTTAATTTGATAAGTCCTACTAATTCAATCACTTGGCTGGACAAGACGGTTGCAAAGAGACAATTAGACAGAGTTGAGACAAACAGGGAGATGAGCAGATAAGCGTTTGATGGAAGGGCTGTGTGAAGCTAAGATGGGTGGGGGTTACAAGCTTGTGGGGTGGCTAAATGGTGAGAACATAGGCTAACCCTGCATGCATGTAGTGAATTATTGCATAATATGTATACTATTGACTTTGTTACTGCTGCATAAATTAAACTAAACCACAGTAAACAAGTATCTTAACACTAATGGTGAATTTAAAGCTACAGTAATATATGATAAAAGCAAATGTACGTTTTATTTCGCCATGTTAATATCAGTCCTAGCCATATACAGTATAGTATGTATGCTGTATTTAGCATGTGGTCAGAGTAACAGAAAATTACAAAAAGCTCTAATAGGCAAACAGCCATAGTTCTAGTTTTCATTACATTCATTCATTCATAATAGTAAATTCATGCAAAATATATTATCTGTAGCAGTTTAAGCATCTTATTTAACTCTTATATTCTGGTAGAATACTGCATATTGCAGAATATGCTGTGGTTCTCTATGGTTATTGGTTAGCATTCAAATGTTCACATTGTCCATAAGAGCATGTTCCTCTAAATAAAAATCTTATGATAAGAATATTATTTAAGATAGGCTAAACTGTACATTTAATGAAACGTAACCTTTTTCAGGGCTCATTGAGTAGAATTGTGATGCTAGATTCCTTTTCAGTTTTCACAGATCGTCCGTTTAGATAACATAATTGCAACATTAAAGATTCCCATAGATACTCAACATACTGTAAATGTTGATGTGGCACAAATGATCAATTTCGGCAGTATTGGTGGTATTTAATGAGCAGAAACATTGGTTAATATTAGAGGGAAACCAATAGCATGGAAAGATCTCTAATACTACAGGAAGAGTGAGTAACAAGATGCTTCTACTACGCTTTAGAATTCAATCTAAGCACATTGTTAGTAGTCACATGGCTTGTATAGTAATTGAACCGCACTGTATGGTAGCCTATTTTTTAACACAGATCAGCTTGTGGCGCAGAAATGATTCGTTTTGACGATTTAAAATCGGGGAATATAATTTCTAGCTGTAAAAAAAGCTATTTTTTTAGCTGTGTGTGCCTGCATGTATGGGTGTGTGTGTGTGTGTGTGTGTGTGTGTGTGTTGGCACACAGTTTTACAGACGATGCCCCTGTCCCGAGACTGAAAATTAATTTAATAGGATGGTCATCATCCTCAATCACCCTAATGGTGCAGCGCCAGAGCTGAGCAGTGATCCTATATAAGTCTACCCTTTTCCTTGCCCAGCGTGTAAGTGAAGATATGGCTATAGCAGGTTGAAACGTTGTACATGGAAAAGATTGCAGCTGATTGAGGAGTTGGTTGCAATGAGCAGATCGAATCTGACTTCACGAGTACCATTAGCTGAAATGTACCTTTTAAGATACGGCAGTTAGCTACAAACGGGCATATTCCTATCAGGCTACAAACAAACATGTCACACTGTGGAGGCATCTGGAGAAAAGTGACTGTAGTGTTTCACACTCAATGCCTTGTGTTGAGTGCCCAAGGTATTACTTGCTGCTCTTTGATGGCAGATTAGGCCAAGGGGGTTCGATCCCCGTGTCATCCAGCTGCAAGCATCCTTGAACAAGATGTTTAATTCTTAACTGTCACTTTGAATCAAATGTGTCTGCTAAATGTGCTAGGCCCGCCTAATTGACCTATAGTTACCAAAGATTTAATAATTATAGAAGGATGGTGCATTGTAATGCATTTCAATGGAGCAATAATGGAAAGCTTTTTGTCTCTTAAAGGTAAAGTCAGCTATTGCAAGCTAAATACTAATAGCTACATACTAATAGCTAATACACTTTTTGATCAACAAATACTGTATGTACTTGCATTTCGCTACCTTAACGTTCTCCATGCGTGTTGAAGAAAAAAAAAAGATACTTCTACACAGACATGGCTCCGTAAATAAAAACATAACAAAGTGGCGAACACTGTTCGTATCAACAAAGTCGTACGCTTTGCTTGACAATGATTTCAAAGTGTGATGCGCCGCCCACAGAGGGCCGCGGAGCGATACCGTTTTGATTTGAGCTGGAAATTAGCAAGAATGACACACCTTTAAGTTAACCTGTCACCAACTGCATTTTGCTGTGGAGGCTGACGTAAACAGCGCCCAGACAGCTAAATCTACCATGCGTTGCCTGATACAAAGTAAATTTAACTCAAAACAGTTCGCTGCATAAATAACATTGTAGCCTCAGATTGATCATTGGTATTTGAGAATTAATGTTATACACTCAAAATACCCATTATTGCCCCCAGAGAGAAATAATGGGCAATAGTATGGTGAAATCCATGGACCTCCCCATTGACTTGCATGGAACGCTGTACAGAAGCTACACATTGCGTTGTATGTGCAATGGATTTTACGGTTGTGTAACCAACCACCTCTCTGCTATTGTGACTAAGTTTGCTATCTGCTGAGCTGCATCTGTATAATTAAGCAGCCACAGTGGCAGACAAGACAGCCATCATGTGTAGCCTACAGTATGTTCTCCACCTCATCAATATAACCACCTCGTAAACTAGTGTCTATTTAAGCAAAAAGTATCAGCAGGACGGAAGTGTTTCAGTCCTCTGGCCCGGGAGTGTACCCGCAGCGGGGCTACCGCAAGCAATATATCACAGACATATTGCCCCGCGTGACATCTTTAATGGAACTAGCAGAGAGGCCGAATGAGACTTCAGTAATTGGGTGACCCCCTTTAATAACCCCTTTATCCATAGCCTGTGTTCCTCCCTCTCCCAGTGCTATCTCACCTGATGTGCTCGAGCGCATTGTCCCGCAATGGTGCGCTTCTACGGCCAGCCTGCCCTTCTGCACTTCATTAGCATGCCGCTCTGCGAGCTGTCCATTCATAAAAGGCTCACGTGGCATAGACTCTGGATCCTTGAGGGGGACAAAGCTCCCCGTCTAAGGTCAACGGCCACAACCCGCTGGAGCACACTGTATCACACTATACGCTCGAGCATGCTTTTGTGTGTTTCCATGCGACTGCTGCGTACTGTACAATCTGGCACGGAATGTGACCTTCGGTCATGCGTTCATTGACAGAGCAGGCACGCGCACACATGTGTGTACGCGCCCAGTGGATGCCGAAGTGCATATAAAGACTAATAAGGCAACGCGGAATAGAGCCACCACACTGGTAAGCCATCGAGTGTGCCACCGAAACGCTTTGAGAACATCATTTCATGACCACACCTAAAGTCATCTTGTGGCCCCTACGAATAGGTACAGTCCACAGTTTGGGAATCCCTGGCTGATAGAATTGGAGCTGGGCAGTGGTGGAGAGAGGGGTCTGTGTATCTGTGATTTTGGTTGCAGGTGGCAGGCACTGTCGGCTACAAAGGAGAGCAAATCAAAGCTAGCACCCATACCGGAGACCATTCCATCTTCCCATTAAAGCGGTTTCTCGTCAGAACTCTATTATTCTCTATTACATGCTGGATAGTGAGCAGACAAACAAATGATGAATAATGCATGAAAGGAACAACCTGCTAGCAACACAAACACTCAGATGTATGGTGATTCCTCCTCTTAAAACCGTGATCATAGTGGCGTACACAAGATATGGTAGACATGGCTATTATAACTACCCAAATTAGCTGCAACTCGCCTCTAATACATAATTATCCATGATCTAACCATCCAAATCCTTTTACATAGCCAGATAATACCATATTGTAAGCCACGGCTGATCTGCTTGGCTTTGACATTATTGTATCAGGGCTCAGTGGGTTGCTGGTTAGAATCTGGCTAACTCACCTAGTGTCGAGGTGTTCTTGAGCAATAATAATAAGAAGAAGAAGCCAGACATCTAACTCTTAACTGCTCCCGGTGGTTGGTAGCGTCTTGCATGGCAGCAATCACCGTCGGTGTATGAATGCGTGTGAATGGGTGAATGTCAGACTATACTATACAGCGTTTTGAGTGGCCAGAATGTTATAAAAGTGAAGGTTAGAAATGCAGTCCATTTATATCAGTCTGGGACCGCTCAATTGAAAATCCCTTGTCAGACAGTTACAGAACCATCAACCGAAGTCTGGAAGGTATGTCAGTTGATGGTTCATACGTGGCTTCTGACTGGGTCAAGGGGATCTAATCGTCTGCTAGTACCTGAACATCACCAATCATTACTAGTTGACAGTGGTCCAATCCTGTTAATGATTTGATTGACATCGATTGGGCACCGCCTCTACCCAAATTACTTTGGATGGAGATTTTTCAGCCTGATTATAGTGAAACCAATTCTCTCATATTTCTTGCATATTTATACTTTCACATCTCTGGATGTCAACGACAGAAATGAGTGAGTGATATCATGCATACAGTATATAGTAATTACAAACTTAGTGGGTTGTGAATTGTTATGTTGATTTTCAGATAAACCTCTGCATGTGTTTTCAGGTAGAATTGTTATCCCAGTACAATTAATTAAAGGCAGGTGTCGTCATTCTCGAGAACACGTGCTAACTTCAAGTTCAGATCAAAACAAACGCCCTAAGAAGCTCCGTGGGACACCTTGAAACGCATTGTTTATGTTCCTATTTATGTAGCCAGGGCTGTGTAGAAGTACCAGATTATTCTTTCAGCACGCACACACAGAACGGTAAGAGGAGATATTCGGTGTTCCTGGGGTCGACGCGCTATTTCGGAAAGCGATACAAAAACGTATTGTATGTAGACGGTGAGGCTTTTTGGTGGGCCCCCCCCCCCCCCCCCCTGAAAAACGAGGCGACGGAGAGGCTGTCTGGTAGGAAGTGAAGAACGTGTGAAGGCAGGGTGGGGGGTTCTGCACAAATCAATGTGGATCAGCATGGCTGGTACAGCCACCACCTGTCCCTCTGGGCCGGGGTCAGCAGGATCAATGCAGATGTGTGCTGTTGACAAGGATCTGTAGAGATGGAGGATGCCTCTCGATGCGACACGGGGGCCAAGATTAGATGTTCAATTGAACTGGGGGCGGGTAATGAGTGTCGACAGAGCTTCTCTGATTGATTTGTGTGCTCGAGTTATTTTGGAGATGAAGAAGCTAACCTACTACTGTTGTTTTGCAACATTGGTTTTGATTTTAGAATTTTTATCTCTTTTCTTTTTAGTATTTTTTTTATTGATTTTTGAATATGTAAATCTATTTCATTTATGGTCATTTACATTTTTTTTTTAATGTTTTAATATGAACAAAGGGTTCTGCCTTTGTTCTGGTTGGTTGTGCTGTAAAACACCAGCCACACTATAGTGTAACATTGCTAACGGACAAGTACTGCCAATATGACAGTCCCTTTTGGGACACTAAAGTAAACAGCACTGCAAATGATACATACAGTAGCAATGGGGGAGCTGCTTTTCTATTAAGATGATGCTGTTTTCATTATGAACCATTTAATTTAGGTAGTAACTGTGCTAATAAATAGTAAATGGACTGCATTTATATAGCGCTTTTATCCAAAGCACTTTACAGTATTTTCACACTTTACAGTATTCACATTCACCCAGTCACACACACATTCATACACCGATGGTGATTGCTGCCATGCAAGGTGCAACCAACCACCGGGAGCAGTTAGGGGGTTAGGCATCTTGCTCAAGGATGCTTACAGGTAGGTCAACACCGGGGTTCGCACCCAGAACTTTCCAGACCACTCGACCATCCTGCCCTTAAAAGTTCCACTTACTCTGGCTAAGGTTTCATTGTGACACAGGTATAGTGGTTACGACCATAGCATCTTGAGATGTGATGAAAATCAATGTTACTACAGCTCTGATGTCATTTAACAATAGATGACAGCCTATTACTCAAGATCGTCAATTTTAGTGAGCTTCAAAACGAAAACAAAATCATTATGTCAATGCCGCACTGCTTCCTGCGAAAAGTTATTCCTCCTAGCTAGATTTTGGTTTGGGACCAAATGAAAAAGTACAACACCTCACTGTGCTCCATAACACTTCAATACAGCAGTCAGCAGTTCGTACCGTACAGTATTCAGACCATGACCTGGTAAGCTGTTGGTTTCTCTGGAACAAAATACAACCCCAACGAAACGGCTACTGTTCCGGTTTCCCGGCAGGCCCAGCTCAGAGCTCAGAGACCCGAGTAGTCGCCCCATTGCTGCTGGAGAGTGCCGCTTGTGTCTGACGGAGGCGTCCCAGCGTGTGAGACGGCACTCTGCTGGCGTCTGCCGTGTGATGTTCCACCTCGGGCTACACATATCAAAGCAACAGCTGTGAAACACAGGCCACCGCAAAAGCAACCCGCCATGTCAAATATGCTAGAAATGTCAAAGATCTATCTCTGTCGCTGTAGCATACACGTTGCTTCTTATAAAACATTCCCCTCCCACCAAACCAATGTTGTTCTTAACACCTCTTAACTTCAGTGTGTGTGTGCGCGCGCACACCTGCGTAATCTCTGAAAATACACAGTGATTACAGCATATGAGCTGACAAGTATCAGGGCGAGAACACAGATATTGCGGTGACGGCTTCCTAAAGGCAGACCAGTCATTACTCGACATTAGAGTCAGGCACTTGTTTCTGTAGTGCTACAGAGCCCACAGGGAAACCTTACAGAGACACCTGTAATCAGGAGCGCTCATTGTGACAGGCAAAGGGGGCATTCCCTGAGACAGCATGCAGCTGCCTGACTCACTGTGCCACCCATAGAATGTTTCCCTGGTCTGCTCATGCTGTGCCAGCTTGTGAGTTTATCCTGTGTTTACCGTTAACGGTGGCACTGAATACACGCATATTATTACACTAGGTACAAATACGTTTATTTGGATGGCGAATGTGTTGAATTTTACATAGTGATTGTATGTATCAAATTATGAATCCTGACCACTATTAATAATTAACATTTTATAGGAAAAACAACTTCACTTTGCAGGGTAATTTCTATAGAAATATGCTTATAGCTGTCCTCATATATAGATCCTTATAGATCTCCTCTTGCCTAAATGATGTTATCTGAATCATGCATTGTTTTATTATATGAAATGCACATTAGAAATGCAGTATCATGCCCCTGGCTTCAGTCCATAAAATGTAGCCTATGGTCGTCTGTTTAGCCCTGCTCAACAGAAGTCATTTGGTATGAGCATACAGATGGCTCCGATTCATGTTTTAACACCTATGTTTGCTGTGAGCTGCCACTGATTGGTGAATGGAAACCATCTGGGATTGGTCCAGGCTTCTGTGAATGGATCATAGGGAAACGCCATTGAGCACCGCGGAGAGCTCCCCGTTTACGAGTTCAACAAACGCTATCTCAACACACGAATATTATCGTTTGGAAAGAAACGACGTCGTATATTTGGCCGTTCTTTGAATGCCATTTTCATTTAGGAAGCGCGGTCAGTGTATGCTCAGATCACACGTACGTGATAGCCTAGTCTAAATGGCGCGCACATTTGGCTCGGAGCAGGAGAAATCAAGGCCTACTTTCCGCAGAAGGGTTATCTGCAGTGAGCAAACACATCAAGGCAGGGGAAAATGTTACGCGACATTAAACAGAGCAACTACCTCTTCACTTTAATGAAATGCACTCCATATGGAGTTGGGGTGCCGAGATGCACACCTGGTTACATGCAACGGCTCTCAATAGTATGGCGTGCAAACGTGGCTCCAAAGTTGTTTGTAAAATGATAGAGGCTATAATCGAGGCCTGCTGTTTCATTTGACATCCCTGCGAAAAGATTACCGGCCTATAAAACCTCGGCTATTGGGGAAGAAATTAGATATGGTTTCCTGATCTGTGTTTATATGGATAGCTGAACGACGTGACGAGGGCCTAGTAGGACTTTCCCGACGAGAAGGCGAGTCGTCCTTCAATGTCAAAGAATACACCATAAACTAAAGGGGGAGGGGCTCGCTCGACTCGAGCAAAAGCTCTAAAATCGTCGTTTGAAAGCGGAGACCGATAGCTCGGCTTCTAGCTTCACGTTAACACTGGCGCCGGCAGGGGCCTAGACACAATTTGGATATGAATGAACATGAGGCCTTAATGCCCCGAGCCGTGAGTCTCCTTGAATCTGTCATCGGTCTCCATGGTGACAGGAGGGAAAAAGACCGAATTGCACCTACCGCGGCCCCAGATCAACAGCTTGGGCCGAGGATCCCTTTTGTAAATCCCTACCTTGCATTGTTCCATGCACGTCCGGACAGAATACTCGTCCGTCTCGTATTTCTGAGTCATGAGCTCGAAGTCCTCGTATTTCTCCTGTGCGTGCTGGTCGTAGCGCTGGTACGCCTGCACGCACAGACTGCATCTACTCGTGTCGCCGTCGTCGAGCACGTCCAGGCTGCAGTTCAAATTGTCCGGACTCGTCGACCCGTAAAACAGATCCAGTAGAGAATAGGAGTTACAAAAGGAGAGGTACAAATCAGTCATATTTACAGACCGCGTCCCCTCTCTGTCGGAAAGGCCCCTGCACAAATGGTCGGCGTCTCCAAAAGTAAAGCAGTTCTTAGATAAACTATCGTGGTGACAAGTTTCAAGTCGCCATAGTTGTTTGGTAGAATTTCCTATAAAAATAGCATCTTCGTTTCCTCTGAGGCTGCTGTGTGCTAGATGTGTTTGGGGGGACAGGTGGTTGGATGGGTATGTGCCCATGGCCTTGGCGGAGGAGAACTTGTCGCGGGTACGGGTCAGTTTGGCCTCGGCGCAGAACCACAGGTGATCAGAGAGGAGGATGGTTAAAAACAAGAGGGATGCCAAGGACAGTCGCCATCGCTGCGCCCTCTCGGAGTCGGTGAATGGCTTTTCGTTTTCGCGGGGTTCTAGCCAGATTTGGAAGCCGTCATCTTGCTGCCAACACGTCCAAACACCCCTGGTCATATTTTGGGCAAGCGCTTCACCGGCCGACTCCACCGTGGGGGCTTCTCTGCCACAACAGTCATTGACGTGGGGTTCTCTTTGCGTTTTTCTCCCCTTAAACGTAGAGCTGCGGGTCGTCCTGGCTTACCTCCGCGGTTATCGGTAAATCCCATTAAATTGACGTGGCGGTGGAGAAACTAGACGCTGCAACCACGGGCCGCATCCTCCGGCGCTCTCCGGCGAAGATGCTATTCTTTAGCAACATGTCTTAGCACCTCCTAGTCCACCGTGTGCTCCGCACCGAGCGAGTCCTCTGCGTAGCCCGAACTCGTCTTTAGCGCTCACGCATTTACATGTTCCTGCTGCTTCGGTCGTGGTAGGGACAAGGGATCGAGCCTCGCTTCGGCATGGCGAAATGTCGCACCTTTGTCTCTCGGCAATGTCCTAGGACCTTGTTTTATATTTTTTATTCCCGACACACTGTCATCCTCGCTGCTGTATCAAGTTGCCGCCATGTTCGCCCAGAGACGTTTTTTATTTATTTTTTATTTATTTTATTTAATTATTTTTGCAAAAGCTGCGTCGCGCGAGACATCTTCAGCTCCGTGGCTCGTGCACGTTCGATGCTGACGCCGCGTGCACGTGAGCCGTCCATTTAAATAGGCTGACACACACACACACACACACACACACACACACACACACACACACACATCTGATTTCCTCTTCAGATCGTCAGCTAGGTTCGATTTAAAGTTTTGCTTTAGTTTAATCAAAAATTGACTATTGTGGTCTATACATAAAATTAGGTCTTTCTCCTTGAGGACAAATGCAGGTTTGCATACAGTAGCTAGGGTATGCAATTTTAGCCTATTGGGCTCAATCGGAGCTGTCCATGGTGCTGAAAAGCGAAAAGCATTTTCCTTCCACGTTGTTATACCGGGAGGTCGCTGTGTATTTGTGAAGGCAGATTTCCTCCCATTAGTGATCCATCCATAATAAGCTTGCGTCTATATTCTCAAATGTATCAAATGAATGTGTGTCCATGATAAAGAACAGGCCATGGAAGTCAGGCTACACCGCATGTATTTGTTTGTAGCAGCCTACGCAATAAAAACTCATTTTCTTTTTTAAATTCAGAGCACAATCCACAAACAACGCTTGAGTGTAAGGTGAGATTGGTGTGAAAGAGAGGCCAAATCCATTTAGTGCTTTTGGTTATGAAGCCAAACTTTATAACACGACCTGCAGTTATAAAGCAGTGCTTTGGTCTCCGGAGCCAACAGCCAGAGACTGCATGCTGCATGTATGCAACTGCTGGTTGTTTAGAGGCTCTTCCAAATAATTTGTTTGTTGTGTCTGTTCACTGGTAGCATTTCCCCATGGCAGCGGCCTGTCTAATTAGAACATTTATCGCATTAGGGCATGGCATTTCTGCAATGTAGCTCCCATTGAATGCTTTCAAGGCTGTTGTTCCTTGTCTAGATTCTTAGGCCTGATTATCTCCTGGATTCCTGCCCAGAGATGTTTTTTCAAGCCTAACAGTAAAACAATGCCTCAGGTGCAATATTTTAGCGTCAAGAGTTAGCTAGTTAGCTAAATGAACAACTAAGTAGAACTCTTATTATTAAAGCTTGTCTGTCACGTCCTGATGAATCACATAAGGACATATTGATAACCATTTGTTGTTTGTTACCAACAATGCCGACTTTTACACATAGTTTTATCTAATAGCCTGTTATTTCAGATAAGGACGTATTCAGATGTTTGTCACCAACAATGACGGCTTTTGCACATTGTGTACTAATCTAATGTTATCTTTGAAAAGATAACTGCAAAACATAGGCCTAAGCAAATGATACACAACAAAATATCTCCTCATAAGGAATGAGGGGAAATATATAAATATAGTGTTATAGTGTTGTATAGTGCCCACCCCCCCCAAGAGATTGATATATGCCAAGAACCTCATCACTTTTACCTTCACAATGTATTCATGCGGCATTTACGCCCAGCAACACCCAAGAGGCCGCCATGGGCCCATGGGGACCGTGGCACTGAAGGTTGTACCACACCCCATGCATCCCAAGACTCATGATTGACATTTATGGAGATGGGAAAACACGGTGACATCTTTAGCCTTGAGCGGATGGCTACACTTCTCCCCTGCAGTGTCCCTCAATCATTCTCTCTCTCTTGACGTTTAACAGCTATAGGCCAAATTTGTTGTTCATTTTATACATCATCTACTGTATTATAGAGCCCCCACCCCTGCGTAAACTGTTAGGGGGAGGGGTAGAGGGTGGTGACGAGTGGCAAGGAGCTCTGTAGGGGGAGGAGTAGAATAAGGTATCAGCCACTCAGGACAGGGGCGGGAGGGGTATGCCCTCTCAAATAACTATTTTTGTAATACTGGTTTCTACCACAAGGGTGTTCACAGACACAACAAAGAGTACATAGTTTGTGCATTTTATAGGTATAAATATTGGATATAAATATTTGGCGTTATAAGGGAGCACAGTTGCAGTACGTTGTTTTCTTTTAATGCCAGTCAAGTGTGCGTACTAATTAATGTATAGAACAGGTGTCTTCAAAAATGATGACTCATTAAATAAAAGAGCAGTGTATGATCTTCACTTCAAAAGTAAAACTATTTATTAGAATTTAATCATCTCCAAAATATATTGCATTGCACAAAAAGAAAAGTCCTGATTAAATTGAATGCATACACAAAAAATAAACGTGTATTTTCAACGATTACAGTAAAATATTAAATGAACCCCCCCCCCCCCCCTATAGACCAGATTACCGGTATGTGGCTCTTAATCTAATAAACACACATTACTACTGGGCTGTCCATGTAAAGACAACCCACTTTTTCAAGCACAATTACTGATATTATCAAGATAATAAAAACAGTAATGTTATTAAACTGTCATGAGTCAATTAAAATTTGTCAGCATGACCATGTTAAAAGAAATACCATGTTTTTAAAATTATCTAAATAACTAACACTATTATAAAATATATAATATAACCTTCTTATTTAACCCAATTTCCCCATTGGCAATTACATATAGTTAATTACAAATGAGAAACTATCTCAGCAGGGGAAGCAATAATATACAACCAAGCTAAAATAACAGACCCATGTCAGCCAGCGCCCTAGTGGTCACAATGAGTAGTTGCTCTCGTCTTTCACATAGCCTGCATCCACGCAGTCAGTCACCCAGCGCTCTCGCACAATCTTAAACTTCTTCCTGAAGCGCCGCCTGACCTTCTTCAAGTCCGCCACCCTGGCGTCGTCGTCATCGACGATGACGTGAGACACGCCCTCCTCCAACTCCTGGACCACGGTGCCGCCGTGGAAACGGAACTCCGCGGCCCTGATCTCCAAGTTGGTCCCGGGCCGGGCGCTGCGGGCGTCTCCTACTCGGGTGTAGAGGTCCACGTAGGCCCTGAAGGGCCGAAACATGCTGGTGGGGAGGTCCTCCCAGCCCTGGGCCTCCTCCACCTGGGCCGGGTCCACCGGCGGGGGCGAGGGCTCCGGCCCGATGCGGCCGAACACCTCGCGCAGCTGCTGCTCATCCGTGTCGGCGGCGTAGCTGTCGCCGTAGCGATCATACTCCCTGGCGAAGTGCTCCCGGGTGGAGGGCGCCATGTGGATCATGTGGCGCGGTTGCCACGGCACCATCTGCTTCCTGTCCAGGCACTCTTGCAGCCAGGACGCCCGCACCACGTCGTGGCGGTCGGAGGAGACCAGGTTCTTCACACGCATGTTTTCCACCGCCGCCACCACGCAGTAGGTGTCCGGGCCCGCGTTCTGCACAACCACACCCCCGCACCTGTAGGGGGCGCCACACCAGCAGGCGTGTTCACATACATGCATCTCACACAGTTTTTGGTCAACCATTTCTGTTAAATGGTGTATTCACTGCTTCTATTTTTTTGCATCCTGTATTGCTGTACAGAGCAAGAATTCCAATATTTAAAGGATTTAAGCTACAAACATTGTGAAATGTACAAACAAAAAAACTCAATCATTCACTATTCCCCTAAACCCCCGGTGAGTCTCTTGACCCCTACTTTAAAAACTTAGACAAATACTATCACCACTTTCAACGACCGCATGCTAAGATTTCATTAATTTGCTTTGTTTTGGGCAAGTAAACTGTATTTGTATTGCAAAGATACAGAAGATTTTTTTACAGAAAATACAAAAGTAAAATGTACATAAGGTAAAAAACGAAAAAACATGATTAAAAAGAAAAACTTGTTTAAAAATGTGCGTTTAGGTGCAATTTTAAATTGAGGCATTCGTCAACGAAACAAATCGTGCTCCTTACCTGGCCACGCCCTTCTCCAGTTCAGCCTTGGGGTGCTCCTCGCTGCCGTTCATGATACAGAACTCCACATCCTCGAACATATCCGTCTCCTTGGCAACCCCGGAGAGATCCTGTGGCCTGAAGTGGTCGACGATCCCCACCACCTTCTTGGGCTTGACGGGCGCTTTGCGCTTCTTCTTCTGCGGCTCGTCGTCGCCGTCGGCGATGTAGAGGTGCCGCGACGCCAGTTTTCCCGACGCCTTGCCACGGAACTGGTCCAGCTCGGCCAGGGTCATGCACTGGTGCCACGCCTTGTCCTCGCGGATCTTCTCGATGCGGGGGAAGCGCAGCGTGCAGTTGGTCTTGTACATGTCGCTCGCCACGATCTCCGCTGCCCTCACCTGGAGGATGACGGAATTGCGCGGCTCGATGTAGACCTCCGGCTTCTCCGTGCCGCACAAGATGGCTGCCGGCGGGTCGTTCTTCCGGTAGACGTTCCAGTGCTTGGCCAGCTTTAGGCCCAGCTCGTACAGCTCCTTCATTGTGTACCCGGAGCCGATGCGGCAGAGGGTGTGGAACGCTGTAGGCTCCTCCCCCGGTGACGGCGCCTCGGCGACGGCGCATAAGAAATGCGACACCATACCCCCCCGCCGACCCTTCCCAAAGTATCCGCCGACGATCAGCAAGTCGAGCTCGTCCATCAGACCGTCCACGTACTCGGGCTTTATCTTCAGCCAGCCCTCGCCTCGCTTGTCCGGCTTGTAGATGGACAGGGGGTTCTTGACCATGATGCCCTCCTCTCGGTTGTCGATGGCGTCGTTGAGGGCGTTCACCACCTCCCGCATGCTCCTGGCCTCCGTCTTGGGCACCAGGTGGATCCGGCCCTTGACGGGCGCCAGGACCGTCTGGAGGGTCTCGTGGCGCGTCTTCAGCGTCTCCTTGCCCAGCTTCTGGCCGTTGACCAGCAGCACATCGAAGACGCAGAAGCACGTGTGGAGCTCCGAGTCCTCCATCAGCCTCTTGATGTCGAACTTGCTCCCCTTCTGCATGAAGGCCTCGGTGGCGGGGTTGTACGCCATCATCTCCCCGTCCAGGATGCAGCTGACCACGTGGGTCGCGAAGGTGCCGTGGATGTGCGGCGTGAGAGAGCCCTCTAGTGGCGAGGCCCCGAACTGCTGCGTGTAGTCGAAGGCGTTGCGGGTGAAGTACTTGTACACGTCGCCTTCCTTGTGCAGCTGCATGCGCTCGCCGTCCAGCTTGGTCTGGATGTAGAAGGGGCTGTTGCCCATCTGGCGCTCCACCTGCCGGATATTGGCCACGGCCGCCAGCATGGGCTTGAAGGCGGAGAAGAGTCCGATGGAGACATCGCTGAGGGAGATGGACGGATTGTGGAGCTGCTGGCACACCTGCCATTCAAAAAATAGAAATACACATTATTTGTCCCCGAAGGGAAATTAACAGAGGTGTCGTCCGTACAAATTTTTTTGAAATAATAATAATAATAATAATAATAATAATACTTAATTAAATAAATATAACAAAAGAAATAATATAACATAACAATATACTTAAACAATTATATTATAAAATATTAAATAAAGTATTACATTAAGAAAATTATAAAATTATAGAAAATTAAATATACAAAATGAACTAAATGTACAAGTGAATACCTTGTTCAGGTCCGTGGTGACGTTGTAGAGCTCGGCGGCGTCCGGGTGGAAGACCTGCAGGACCGTTTCCTTGCTGACACCCAGCTTCATGTCCTTGAGGATCATCCGTATGAGCCACTTCTGCTCCAGCGCCGAGCTCTGCGTCATCAGGTGGAGAAGGCTCTTCTTCACCGGATCCTTCTGCCGTCCAGCGTTGCTCGCGGCGACCGAGTCAAGGAAGTCGTTGACCTCTTTGACAGTGAGTTTCCCCTGGCCGGCGCACCGTTTCTTCAGCACGAAATAAGCCATGCCCGCGAAGTCTCCTGCTTCGCCCTGGGACGTGGTGGGGGCTCGGTAGTTCAGCAGCTTGTTAGCTTCGGGGCCGTTCCTCGGCAGCCCCAGCACGTCGATGTAGAGTTTAGCCAGCATGTTCTCCTTGATGCCGTAGGCCATGCGCTCCCGCTCAAATGGGGGGACGATGAGGCGCATGGCCGGGTAGAAGGAGTCTGTCGTTTTGGGGTCGTCTTTGTGGAGGGCAGTGTGGAACTTCCTCCATGACTCGATGAAGTCCCCGAGGTGCTTAGATTTGTCTGGGCGGAGCTTGGACTTCTGGATTTTTTCCAGCGTGGTGCACAGGTGGAGGAAGGGGACTTGGGCGGCAACAGAAGGGTGGCCGGAAGAATCACATTTAGAGGTTCCTTCCATGGTGACTGCTGTAATCCATGAAGCACAGAGAATGTCGAAGAATACACCATAACCTTGAATCACAGTTCTAGAATGAAAGACATCTCACCTTTAGTTTGAATATAATCCAGAAAATCCAGAAGTATTTTACTAAATTAAATTATATATTTAGGACAATCAAAAATAAGACTAGTAACATACATAAACATTAAACTGTGACGTAAATATTGTAAAATAAACGTATTAAGGTAGTACATTTGACAAAGAGATATTATAATCTTGAAGTTGAACCCAAGCACAGTAGAACAGAACAATTTAAGATCCAGTCCCTTGTATTATTTGACTGTACTGGTATTTTCATATATCCAAATACGTCTAATTATAACATCCAAACTAATAGCAACCGCACTGAACCTCAGTAATTCCTCGCGGACCATGGTGTAGTCCATAATCATAAAATAGTCTACTTGTACCGGGTAGGCCCTAGATCATGTGAAGCTGTCACGTTGGTACCGTACAGTACTTGGACAGAGCCCAGACGTCAACATGTTGAAACATGCCTGACCACTCAAACTTTGAGATAAGGATTTACATACCTAGTAGCCCTACTCTATCAGTATTTCAGGCGATCTGGCAATGAACCTTCCATTTGAACGTATCAGCTCCGCAAGGCAACTATTTAAAACATACAAATGAATTAAGTCATTTCGGTTGGTGTATGGTTAACTAAAGTCGTTGCTACTTCCCGATCTGCGCTACAGTACAGGAAAACTGAATTGTTCTGGTTAGTTTTCAAAACAAAAGTAGCATGATGTTCCTTTGTCTACACATCCTTAATGTAATGTACACACATAATATGACGAACGATTCGTGTGTGACAAGTTATCTATTTGTTTGTTTATGATGAAATCACATGCTTTGTTAAATAAGGACGTAGCGTTAATGTAAATTATAACCTGTTGGTTTTATTTTGAAATGTAACCAATGGGAAATCATATTTATTGATCTGTCGTGAACTATGGTCGTGACTCGTATTTTAAATGCAGTTTACTAATTATAAAAACATAAGAAACATTTCATAAGCTAACCATAGCTCTAATTATTAAATAAAGTTTAACCTTTTTTCACACAGTAAGGAAACCTTCGAGCAAAACCTTCCCTATGAAACAACAGCTGTTACTTAGTTCCTCGTCGCGCTCTAAACAATTTATAAAAAAATGATATGACACTTTTAAGCCAGGAGGGGGCATGAGAAACAAAAGTTCAATACCTTATAACTGAACGTTGAGGTTGAATGTTACCAGCTCATAAACTGTAAAGGTAAAGGTGCCTTTATTGTCACATGTTGCAAAATTAATCCTCTACTTAACCCATTCCTCAAGGGAGAGGTGGGCAGCCACTGTGCAGTGCCCGGGGACCAATTCCAGATTGGAGTCAATGTCACATGACACTGGCTGGAGGGAGAACCTGACATGTTTTTTGATAGTGGGTGAAACCAGAGCACCTGGAGGAAACCCACACAGACATGGGGAGAAACATGCAAACTCCACACAGAAAGGCCGGGACGACCGGGGTTTGAACCCAGGACCTTCTTGCTGTGAGGCCACAGTGCTATCCACCACGTTGCCCAGTGTTGTAACTATAGGCTTGTCAGTGTAATATACTAATAAATAATAAAATAGTAGAATAATAAAAAAATAATAAAATAGTAGGCTACATGCCCACTAAAAAGAGTAGGAATACTCAGTCTAGCCTACGCATTGTTTATTCAAACCTCTCTTTCCTGAACATGTCAGAAGATAGGCTGTTTTGTCTCACAGCCTACTCTTTGTACACTGGTTATATCAGTAGTGGAATGTTTTTATCTGTCAGCATCCCTTAAGAGCAAGTTTTAAAGGTGAAATGTCAAATATAAAATACAAGCTATAACGCATGGGAGCCAGAAACATCTTGTCGTCATATTACAATTGTATTATTTGTATTATTATTATTCATATTAGGCATGTTATCAATGGAGATATTAATTAAAGTCAAAGGAAGAAGGTGTGCAAATTATGATAATTAATCTAATTTCGTGACTGTTACATGTACAGTATATGTGAATTACACTAATGTTTGATGTTTGTTATTATCATACTGTAGATAAAGAAAATAAAATGCAATGGGATGCTCAAATATTGAGATATTACAATCAGTAAACCTATTCCCTTTTAATATTCTGTATATCCAGGCAAACATTATTAACATTATTACATATTTGTGGTTTCTGTTAAATAAGCAAAGGCAATAAGTGTCTTTCCCACGGTTTGATGGCAGCCCAAACATGTTTTGACATTTGCATTGCCAGGTAGGAACTGGCGTAATGCCGAGTACATGCCAATTCTTGCAGAGTAATGCGAAATGATTCCCGGATGTTTTGTTCTCAGCTGAAGTATAGCTTATCCCGTGAGGCCTTACTAGCAGAGCACTAGGGATCTAAAGGGATGAAGCCACATTCTTAAAAACACAAGCCTGTGTCCTGGAGACCACGCATTGTGCAGTTAAACTAGAATTGGTTCTGTCAACAAACACCCTACTGCATGATTCCATTTATTTTGATGAGAGTATGTATTTATTTACATAGGCGTAGCAATGGGCTACCGTTAAAAAAAAAAACAGGATGGTATTGGTTTATTCGACGTCAATACGAAGAACAATGTAGTTAACAAACAAATTTTAGTTCGTTTTTTTTTATTTACATAATGCAACTCAACCAACAGGGGGCGACCTCTACCTGCGAAGAATGATCACGCTCAATTTCGTGCAGAAGGGGGCGCTGATCAACAGGGAGTCCTGAATCACACGTGACGCCAGCCAGGGTTGTTTACTTCTCTGCTATGCAGTAGAATAGCCTGGGATAACTCTGGGGAGGGAGGAGGCCAAATAAAGCGTTTCACTTTTTATTTGCTCGTGATATATGGTGCAGCGGCACGGTTTCTAGTAAAAGCCAGCCATGCGCATGTCCTATTGCGCGCACGGGGCGGCGTGCACGCGTACGTGCATGGCGTGAGAAAGTTGTAGACTACAGTGTTTCCGTCGGAATGTCAAAACTGCCTGCAAAACGCGCGGTCACGTCGCCCTCGTCGCCCCCGTCGCCCCTCACCCACACACCACGCAGCTATAGGGATCATGTCGGCAGTTGCGTAAGCACTGCTGCGGGTGTGCGTTAAGTATGTGCGCCTCTGCGCTGCAATGAGCGCGGCGACATAGAAGACCGTAAACAAATCACGTCACTGGCTCCGTGGCATGCATAAGCTTCATTCTGAGACAGGCGGGGGTTACTCAGGCGGATCAATACGAGAGAGAGAGAGAGATAATCAAAATAAGAACCCATGAGGTGGCTGGTGTGGTTAAGCATCATTGAGTTATCAGGCCCTTAAAAGGGATGGTTGTTGATGCATAACTACGTCTAATCCATTGAGGATTGCTCTGCTTTATGGCTGCACACCGCCTTTATAGCTGCAGCACGACACTGCACACGAAAAACAAGAAAGCTGTGAAGCTTCATTATTAGTTTGTATATACCAACCTGTGCCTAAACACCAGCAGGGTTAACAGACCTGCTGATATAGCCATTTTACCAATTATTGTTTTGTACCTACATGCGCTTCACCTGCGTTTCCCTTGTTTCATAAGCAACAACAAGGTAACGCTTCACACAAAGGTTAGCCGAGGAGAGAACAGAGTGTCCTTGCTCACGTAACACGCAGAAACAGAACACAGATTGTGTCCCCGCCGCGGAGATATTCCATGAATGGCAGAAAGTTCCAGGCGGTACCTATTGACCCTCTACTAAAATTAGAATAGTCTCTCGCTAGACGCTCATTCCACACTGCGTGCTCTCTGACGTTTTGATTGGATGATGCTCTCTCTCTCTCTCTCTCTCTCTCTCTCTCTCTCTCTCTCTCTCTCTCTCTCTCTCTCTCTCTCTCTCTCTC
>JAODUK010000012.1:1293194-1317110 GCA_027564635.1 Typhlichthys eigenmanni | reverse complement strand
CCCCTCCCCTCGGAGCTTGGAGCTCAAGGAGGAGCCAGAATTAATATTTCACAGGTAAAACGAGGTCAATTATGCCGTGGTTGGTGGGAACTGCTCGACCCCCTCTCCCAAAAGAAGCGGGTGTGAAGTGTGTTGGCATCAACAAAAGGGACAGTGCACGAGAAGAGGGCACAGCAGTGGGGGGGGGGTGCACACACACTGGTGTTTGTGTGTGAAGTGTGTTGGCATCAAAAGGGACAGTGTGTCTTCTAAGATCCTGTATATAAACAGTTCACAAGGGGCCACTTATATCTGGGGCTCTGAATGAACATTATATTTTGCAATTCAAATCAGCACCGTTTCATTTCCCATACACCTGAATACATTTCATTCCTTGTTTGTTTATTTATTTATGCATTTCTGGATGAAATGCCGGTGTGTGTGTTTGATGCTGGAGATAACCCACCCCCCCTCTCCACCAATAACAATTCAGATAGTTAGTTAGATGTATGGAGCCCCGTCAGCATAATAATTAAGCAGAGAGGGCGGCAAAACGAGGACCGCTGTGAAGTTGTTCACCACAAGCCATCCCATCCACTCAAATGATCTTGCCTTTATTATACAGCCCTTATTCACTCGTAAACAAGAGGGAAGAGTTAAGTGCTTCCAGAGAAGCCTGTCAATTATGAAAATCTATCCATCCATTATGTACAGTATATCTCAAATGCAAATGAATCATAGCCCCCCCCCCCCCCGAGACGGCTAAACTCACTGCTAATATTCTGCTAACATTAATGGCATTTAGCTGCAGGGTAGAGGTTAAGAAGAGTGTGAGCCAGAGCCATTGAAAGAACAGGGCAGTTTGAATATATATATATATATACAGATATATAACTTTATTTTTTTGGTAATTTAGTTAATAAATGCACCGATTTACATTTAAAATATAATTTATAGGGTACTTTTAGTATTTAGGCTAACTTCCGGGAACTATTTTGAGGCTCTGTTGCTGTGAAAAAAACGGTCCACTGGAGTGAACGGAGATGACGCAACTCTCTCTTTACATGGCTCTGGTGTGAGCCAATCAGGAAATGTGGGAGGGCCATAAGATTATCGGTTTTCGTCTGATGATGACTGACTGACTGACTGACTGAGTGACTGACTGACTGAGTGAGTGAGTGAGTGACCGACCTTGTAAAAAAGCACGTGCTACATTCTAGATAGGTGGTGGTAATGCGCCATGTAGACAGTAGATGGTGGTAATGAACTAATAGGGATGAATCCCAACTTCTGTGGTGCAGTCTCAAGGAGGAACCTTGCATGTGTAACGGTGTCCAGCAGGTAGCTGTGCGGTGTTAATCCTCACTCTCCGACACCTCATAGGATGCTCTGGCGACGCAGGCCAGGGCCCGTGGGTATTTTGCCTGCCTTGTAGGAGCGTCCGCTCGCTGCGTGGGAGATCGGTGTTCGATTCCCTGAGGGGGACGGACGATCTCCGTCACAATGCTACACCATGTCTTGGTTTATGGTGTGCATTCCCACAGCTGGCTGACCTAGACTGGCCCAGTTTTTCCTTTTATGTATATGAGCTCATCTTCAGAAATCTGTTCATAGCCAAACTCAACTCCAACTACATTGTCCCGTCTGAAATGGCTAATGGGACAGTCAACAATGACCAGCGGATGGAATATGAAGTCTTGGGCCAGATATCACATGGACTTCCGCTGGCTACACCCGAAGGCCATACATATTGACCCTTGCCCTCAGAGCCTAAATTGTCCTCAGTCGATTTAGCCGATGGGCTCCAAGATTGTAAAATGAGCACTAAATTACAATACCAATTATTCTCATACTAACTCATAATTACAATGAGTCATAGAGTATCTGATAATATGTAATGTAAATCAATGAATGTACACACAGTGCAGTGAAATAATTTTTGTAGATTTCATTCTATACTTTTACCTCACAATTCAGTAATCTCTTTCTTTCACCCTGGACAGATTCAGGAATTGTAGGATGTTTATTTTTTTATGTGCCAGAGAGAAAACATGATACTAAATGCCATAATTGTCAAGGCGGTGGTTTAATATACTGGCAATCATTTCACTGATAAAAAGGCATGAAACATAACATAACATGTTTGATCTCCGGTGATATTCTTCATCTTCTTAAACCACAATTCACTGGTTCTCCCTACCACCTCCTGCCATTTTGCAAACCTGCCTACCTCCTGTGTGATACCTTGTGGGGCTTATAGTCAATGCATTTTTCCAAAAGGAATAATCCATTTTTTACATCCCTCACTGTCCGTGGTGCTCCGTGAATATCTAATGCTTTGATGTGAGCTTGTTTAATGCCGCTACCTAAACAGCTCGCCACGGATGGCCTCCCGGTGTGTCTTCCCGCGACATCTTCCCGAGACGTGTCTGGAACCTAACAAATAAATAAATAAATGTAATAAATAGATAAATAAATAAAAAATCACTACTTTCTGCCAGTTCCTCACAGAAAGGTGTTCTCTGGAGATAATAAGGTACTGCGCTTCGAGCTTCATCTG
This sequence comes from Typhlichthys eigenmanni, assembly GCA_027564635.1. Classification (NCBI taxonomy): domain Eukaryota; kingdom Metazoa; phylum Chordata; class Actinopteri; order Percopsiformes; family Amblyopsidae; genus Typhlichthys; species Typhlichthys eigenmanni. The sequence continues at coordinate 1,314,571 of JAODUK010000012.1, read as the reverse complement.
GAAAATAAAAATCACTAATCAGTTAATTTTTCATTCTAGTCTTGAATGTTCAGAAGGGTGCCTATCTAGAAATGTTATGTAACATAAATGTGCTCACGACCTGTAGGCATAATAAGAAAGACCTCTCTTGCTAATACAGGCCCTAATGATATTAAGACGTCCCCATTAGCACTTGGATGACGGGGTTTGTAGGAGCAGACACAGAGACCGCAACGGACAGCCTGTGTGAATGTCATGCCCCACGCAGGCTTTAAGCAATGATGTTTCAAACTGTCAAACAGTGACATGCTGCTGGCCATAGCTATTGGGCAAGTGTCCTAGATAGTCCCCTGAAAAATCGGATCAAAGCTTCGGGTAATCTGGCACCAACTGGATGATCCCTCCGCTGACAGACTCAGACTAAACCTCTGAAGACGAGATGTAAAACAGAGGTGCGTTCAGAATTGACGCACATTTGCGAACATTTGCAAACCTTTTTTAACAGTTTTCCATTTGCTTTGTGTTCATCGCGAATGTTTGCAAACAAAAGCAAACGGTTTAACGAGATAGTTCTCGCGAACACACATTGAAGCTGGACGAAGGGTGACAGTTTAAACCTAATATTTTTGGAATTTGCATTAAACAACAGTTCTCACTTCAAGCTACATGGGCGACACAAATCAAAACACAAACAGTCACAATGGAAGCCATGTTGCTTGCGGATAGCCGAGCAAACATTTTATATTTGCAAAACACAAAAACTGTTAAGATTGACAAATACATCTTTGACACTTTGTTCATGAATTGAATCCTATTATCTATAGCACTGCTAGAACAGTGCAAATAATTGAAACGGATGGTAAACCATCAACAACGCAGTTGCACATTTTGGGGCAAGACACACATCAGGTAACTGGGAGGAGAAGCCATCAAACAAATCTTGCTCCACGCCACAATACGGCCTGATGAGTGAAATTACAGCAATTTCCCATTGCCATTCATTTATCAGGTTGGATCAAAAGTGCGGGGAGAAAAACATGGTCGTCTAGACGCTTTCCGGCCTTTATGGAGCCATCAGATTTGAAGCTGAAGAAAAGAAAGCTGATTAGATTCCAATTACCTGCTGGAGCAGATTGTATTGTGTGCCGACTGTATCCTGCTACACCCGTCTGAGCAAAATGCTAGAGAACTATCAGAAGCACCAATGTGGACCCACTGTCTTTAAGGAGGAGTCAATGATTGTATAATACCACCACCCCCCCCCCCCCCAAATTCAGCAAATGTGTCTTCACGTCCCGCTAGCTGACCACTGCGTGTGCACGCTGAGCAAATAATCTGGTGTTTCTACACCGGCCCTGGCTCTGTAGGTGGGAACACAAACAAAGTGGTGCAGACCGCACCACACAACACTATCCCAGCCGTGGCATCTAATTTCCAGTGTGTTGGGGTCGGAGCTTCTGAGGGAGCACCCTATGGCATTGAAGGGAGAGGTGCTTTTGTTTTGATCGAGTTCAAATATAAACAAAATAAATAAAGGTATAGTCAGCTATTGGAAGCTTTTAAGCTAATACACATTTGTCAAAAACACTAAATATCTCCTCGCAATTCGCTAGCTTACCGTTCTCTGTGCATGTTGAACAAATGATCCGATGCTTCTACACAGCCCTGGCTCCGTAAATAGGAATATAAACAAAGTGGCGAACACCGCTCATATCAACAAAGCTGTAGCACTACGCTTCACTTGTGGAGTGGCGCCGCGGACGTGCGGATGGATATTGTTAGCAAGCGTTATCGAAAATGACTAATGCTGCCTTTAAGGAAGCACCATAGAGCCACCTCCTATATTCAATAGGGCAAACACTGATGTAATAGAAGACGTGGAAATCCAAGATTTTATTCTTTAAAAAAAAGAGAGTAATAATAATATTAAAAATAATAATAATTATTATAATAATAATAATCTTAACAACTTTAACTAACTTTAACTTTGATCAAATGATAAAATGTAAAGAAATGTATAAAATGTCTAAATAATGAGATCATAATGAGATCTCATTAATTAGACATTGTATGGGGATGAGCAGACAGCTCAGAAGTATTGGTTGTCTTCATAACAATCTAAATCAGCCATTAATAACTATTCTGACTGATCAAATAATTATGTGGCTTTTCATTCTGTGTCCATTTGTTAAATTGCTTGCTATAGAGCCTTATTCAGAGTATTCAGAGTTGATATTTTAATTCTTTAAAATATCAACTCTGAATACTCTGAATAAGGCTCTATACATTAAACATACAACACTAATGCAATTTTGTATCTATTATTAGAAATTATGGTTATATCCTGTATCTTTAGTTGCAGCATGTCTGCATTGCATTATTACCATATTGCTCAAAACAAAAAATCCATATATCCAATATCATAATTTCCTGGAAGCTCACATTCTATTATTGGGCAGCAGGGAAGTATTGTACTGTACAGTATATTAGAGGCTACTGATTCAGCACTTTGTGTGGAGTTATTTCTCACAGGACCTGAGCAATGGGCGTAAGGAAGCTCGTAAATATGCCAACGGACACAGCCGGTATATGCGACTCAAAAATGTATAGTTCACATTTTTAAAATCAATGTATCATCTCCAGAGAATGAACAATTTTATACTAACAGGGCCATAAATTAGTGGCTTTAGCGGAAACTTGTTATTATGGTATGGATTACAAGCAAATGGCCAATATAGTCAGAATGTACAGTCTTTGATTGAATTATTATCCTACATATCCCCAAATATATGTGAGCACTTTGAATTTCAAACCAAAACAACGTTTCTGTAATGCATGTTTCAGCCACAAATATGGTCCCAAGTCTGTCCATCTGGTACTGGGTTGGGTTGGGTACTGAATGTTGTACTACTAGAGAGAGAGAGAGAGAGAGAGAGAGAGAGAGAGAGAGAGAGAGAGAGAGAGAGAGAAAGAGAGAGGGAGGGAACAATAATCAGACTTGACCAGCATGCTAAGGGACTATACAGATTATGCCATTTTCAGTACAGTGGGGCAAAGTGCATTCTGCGCAGAAAGAGGGTTGAATTGCATGGTAAATTGCATCCTTGTGAAATCCTTTGATTGAGGGCTTCTGGAGCTATATACAAAAGCTTCTGATTGGGAATGGCTTAAAGGAAGCAGTCCTTTGAGCGAAAATGCCTGCCAAGGAACATACCGTAACTGCCTGGTCTTAGATTATAGCTGTAATGTGTAGCTGTAACCCCTCACCCTTACGTCATCGCGGAATTCACCTGTGTAAGCATATAGGGATAAAGATGTATAGAACAAACGTTCAGTGAAAGTACAAATTCTAGGCGGCATTAAATATTTAGAAACTACAAATACACACTGGTCGGTCAGGCTGGGATCTCTCCATGGTGCTGAAATGGTTCTGAATGATACGTTTGACTGGATATAGAATCTATTCCACTACAATAATATAAAGCACAGCCTCAAACTAACAGCTCCAACGTTAATGATGATAATGCCAGCTATCCCTGGAAGATACACAATTTCCTACACGCAGGAGGCATCATTATCAAACGGGTATAGACTGGGATACCCTTTAGAACAACTACAACATATATTATTCTGGAAGTCAGTTTTACAAAAAAGCTAGTGGCTCCCCCACCCACACCACTTGTCTGTAGTGAGTGGACCTGAGTGGACCTGAGTGGACCTGAATTGTTCCGTGCGCCACAGGAAACTTGGCGTGCGCGCTTGGAGAAGCTGCTACGTCACCGGCCACCGGCTCGGCAGTGTGGATAGATCACAGACAACAGGCGCATATGCTGATCGCCAAAGAGGGCAAGGCAAGGTAGCCCGGCTCGGCTCCTGATCCACGGAATCTACCGTGCCACGAGATCATGGGACAATCAGCAACATCGCTGGACTTAGCGCGCAGACGTCCGCAGATTTATTGCGACTCTGCTTGTTTTCCCCGATACAGGAGGCTGACGGCGTAGTAGCGCGGCAAGTTTGGGAAGTGGAGAGGACACAACGTTCGAGGCACGGTTGGATGCCACACGCTTGTCGCGAATAGCACAACAAGGGTCGAGGGGGCGATGTAAACGATTTCACATTTGTTCCAATGGCGTGATATCAATTTCTTCCACCATGGAGGAGAAGTTCAGACTCATCTTCATCCCGATCGCGGCATTCCTGTTCCTGGTGATCAGCTACCAGTATGTATGCCCCGCGGACAGCGACACCTGCCACTTCAAAAGTGAGGACACGGGAATATACCAGCTGTATGCCTCCGGATCCGAATTCGCGGAGCAGGAGATAGACGAAGAGTTCGACCTCCCCACGAAGATCCCGTCCAAGTTCAACTTCACGGAGCGCGACCTCGATCGACGCGTCGACTTCAACATCAAGGGAGACGACGTGATCGTGTTCTTGCATATTCAGAAGACGGGCGGCACTACATTCGGCCGGCACCTAGTCAAGAACATCCGGCTGGAGCAACCGTGCGATTGCCTGCCCGGCCAGAGGAAATGCGTCTGTCACCGGCCGGGCAAAGCGGAGTCGTGGCTTTTCTCTCGTTTCTCGACCGGTTGGAGTTGCGGCTTGCACGCAGACTGGACGGAGCTCACCAATTGCGTTCCCGTCGTAATGAACAAGAAGGACAAGAAGAATGTCCAGAAGAATAAACGGTGGGTTGTGGGCAGCGACTCTGGCCAGAGTATATCACACATCCATAGTTACATCAGTTAAATCATACTCGTCCTGTTTGAAATCTAGACATTGTTCTTTAGACAAATACGAAACTGTTTTTCAACCGACAATGGTTACTTATGCTCCAGGGCACTCAAGCCATAACAACGTTTTATGAGGATGGCGGTTCTGCCATGTTAATAATGTCGACTGTGACCCGTTAGGCCACCACACCCCCCTTCACCCCCCCAAAGGGCCCCTGTAGTTTCTAATCTGAAATGTGCATGTTAGCTCGTTATACTGTATGCTGTCATGTATTGCACAAAGAGCTGGTATTCTAAAACACTCCAATTACAACCACACCACTGCATCCATTGGCTTCCACTGTTGGGGTAAAAATATATAAATGGGTTTTTCTTTGCAGCATAAGGCCGTTTCTGTTAAGTGTAATTACAGAAGCAATGCAATTAAGTTTAAGGGACTAAAGCACTTAGACTCTAGGAACAGGATCCTTTGAGGTGTGTGTGTGCATGTGTGTGTGTGTGTGTGCGTGTGTGTGTGTGTGTTAGCAAGCCAATTTGGTTCAGGCAGCAAATCTCCATATGCTCTCTATAGTGTTGTCTGAGAACAGAACATACAGCGTTCACCATAACCAGAGCGGTAACTGCCTGTTACGACGTGCACACAAGATGGTTTTCATAATTTTATGTGACGTGTTCGTGGGTCATCTATACCAGCCCAACGTTGACAAATGTCTTGTGTTTTGATACCACACGAGTTGCGCAAGATGCTGAACCCCTTCCTTCTCCAGGGTCACCCCTCAAAGATGCAGGGTGACCCTGGCATGCCAGAATAAGAGCATTTCCCTCAAAGAGAGCTTAGTAAAAACAGTTAAATCTTAGTAGTCTACATCTGCATGCTCACATCTTAATTAGGTCGTGGTGCAATACCTCTATTAGTGAACTAACCTCTACCTCTTCCCTTTATAAATGTCCTCAATCTAAGTCCCTGAACAGCATCATCTAAATTACCTTATTGTTCAATATTTGATCTCTGAGGTCATTTTAAATGAAAATATGACTCAGGGATTGTCTGTGTGTCGCCACTAGCTGCCAAAAAGCAATTTTATAAGGAAATGGTACTTAAGCTGTCACATCCAGCTATGAACCCCCACCACGATGCCCTGGTGTGTGTACGTGTATGTATGTGTTTATGTGTGAGTGTGTGTGTGCATGTGTGTGCGTGTCTTTCGTCTTTCAGGGCGTTGTTGTTTAGTATTTAATATAGTCCTTCTTACTTTGTTAAAGGGCTTTGATATTGGTTTGATTATTTTGGTTCTGACCCATCCTGGCATCCTGTGGGTTAATTAATAGCAGGAACAATATACTGAATATGTTCCCTATAGGTGTACACAAAATATTACCATAATTTACAATCATCATCATCATTAAGTCTCATCATCTGTCCTGTCTGGCTATTTAATCTAGCGTGAATTTTAAAACCTGATCTTCCAGGAGAGTGTACAAAACAACATATCATCCAAAGGCTATAACGTGTGGTTTGTGTAGGATGTGTCTCCTCTTATATAAGTCTCACGTGGAACTATGGGACTAGACCCGTTGGGTCAAATGACAAGGAAGGGCGGCCCTCCCACACGAATCATCTACAAGGATTCACAGCTCGGAAGTAAAGTAGTTTGGAGAAAAAAAAGGTTTTATGGTTTGCTTTTCAGCATCCCTGAATTCCCCTGAACAAAAAGCAGTTTCTCATTTTTCTTTTCAAATTACATTGCAACCTTTGGCGTGATTTATGTGTAGTGAACTCTGACCTGAGTTAGCATATCCCCATTTTCATAGAGAAATGTACGCATAAGTGGTAGCAGCTGCTAATTAGCTGTGTTATATTGCAAGAATATGGCAGGCGGTGTGGAAGGCAATTCCTTTTTTTTTCCTAACACGGCTTCTCCACGGTTTCTCGAAGTTATGAGGACGGATTGAACGTACATTTTAACAATGAGGTTGGCTGGTATGAGACTTTGATTTATGGATCTTTCATGCATTCTTTTCAACGCCACAGCTCATCATACTTATAAATAGAGCTCATACTTGCAAGCGTTGCATATTCAGTTTAATATGCACAGGACGGGGACTCCATTTTTCACGAGACGTGTCCAACATCCTTAAAAGCTGTACATGATAACATTTTTATAGTTAAATATTAACGTTTAACATCTCCCGGTATGGGACTCGGTCGCTGAAGCCAACAGCATAATATTAGGCCCCTTTGGAGTTTTGCTGATACAACTTTTCTGTAGCCGCACTTGCTGTTAATGTACAGGTAGGTACACTGTTGGGAAATAACAGGAAGATGCTGATCTCTGTGGAGTCGACAGCCATTCCCGTATAGTGGCTCTATATGACTTTCTGCCACTAGATGTCACACTAGAGCACCAGTATATCAAACCAAACAAAATGCTCTGCGGACACACACACACACACACGCACACACGTGAGAAAGTATGACATCACACAGAGGGAGTGTGACGTCATTCTCTGCTCAGGGCACCACTACTCCACAATGACTTGAATGAAGAAAACAGCTGTTGATTGCTGCTATACTAATGTTTAAAATATTGTATATAGGACCTTTAAAGGTTATGATGAAAATCATTATAGTACATTAAAGGTGTAGTCAGTCATTCTCACCTCTCCCTTCATTGCAATAGAAGCCCCCCCCCCCCACACACACACACACTGGAAAAGCATTGACAAGGCTAGGACAGTGTTGTGTGGTGCGGTCTGCACCACTGGGTTTGTGTTACAGAGCCAGTGGGCTGTGTAGAAACACCTCATTATATTTTTCGATGCGCACACAGAACGGAGTTATAGCCGACGTGAGGAGATACTTGACAAAAATGTGTATTAGCTGAAATCGCGGACTACATACGTATAAATGCAACTCAATTATACGGCACATATGATGTTTTGAGGCACTCCCACTGCCCAGCCACATGTTCGCCGGCGCAACGACACCCCCCTAGTGCTAGCATAGAATAACATGAGCGCCTAGGCACAGAAATGTCTGATATGGGTTTGCCGTTTGTTAGCTACGACCCCCCCTCCTTCTCCGGCCGCGCCTCGATCTCAGCGTGGCTCCACGGCATTCTCGTCACAGCGGGGAGCAAATTGCTGCAGACCAACCGTCAAAACCTGCCTCAATTACCACGGCGTTCCCTCCCACTCTATCCCCCCCCCCCCCCCCTCTCTCTCTGTGGTCAGCATCACATTGAGACGGCAGTGAGCATAACGTTATTACTGACCTCATTACTTCAGATCAAAGCGAGAGCCACTGGCCTAAGCAGGCACTAGCCCAGCAGTCTAATTTGCCTGGTTCAGTGGGGAATCACTGGTTCAGACTGTTAATTCAGTTATCAGAAGCCTGGTGAAGAATATGCGTTAATTGCGCAGGCGGTCGACGAGGCTTAAGTTTACCACTGGCAAAGAAGGAATTAAGCTAAACTATAGCAGATAAACAGCCACGCTCTCTGTCTGTGCTTTGTTTGATGCGGCCCCAAACAATGTTTTATCGAGTGCCAAAGCAGATGGCAGGCGGGAAAACCCTGTTTCTTGAGAATCTCAGACATTCATCTCTGCACAGTAACTTTGTTGTGTGAGATTGCTAAAGCCTCAGTCCACGACGGCCTGAACTGATGTCTAATGAAGCAATGGCAGAGACAGAAGTCTATTACTGGACGTGAAGATGGATTGGGGGGGGAGAGGTATTTATGGCCAATAATTGTTTTGATTCGAATTTCAGACACACCATCCATCCGCTCATGGGCAAAATGTACTCCCAGCCCCACACCATAGTAGAGTAAAACACGCCAGACCATTAGATTAATGGTTTACAACATTCAAGATCAAGTTACCGTTCCCTTTGTGGGGGTAAACGGAACACCAGGATCCCGCCTGTTTGACCGATTATCCACTTACTAGAATGTCAAAAACCAGCATCCAAAGATAATCGATATGTGGTTCGTGTCAATACTAGTCACAGTCACAATGGGCACTCCATACAGTCCAGGGGCTCTCTCAACTTGCGTAGAAGAGAGGCAGAAACGGACGTTAAGTGAGATCTCCTGAAGATATGAATTATGGATCGTTACACTTGATTGGCAGAGGTCATATGACCCTAGCCTGATGTAACAAACCCAAAATGTACTTAGTGAATCGGGTCTGGACACGCGAGAACACTGAGAAGTGTTAACAGTCGTTTCCTCACAGTGGGCGTACCTCTGGTAAACTTAGAAACCTTTGTCGCTGTTTGTATTGATTATTCAAGCCATTCAGAAACACGCTCAACTTCAACGTCACCTAGCCACCTGATTGGTCCTCCAGCAGGGTGGCTGTGAAAAACGCTAAAGTGAACAGGGTTTCCAGACTCATCTCAGCGAAAAGTGAGCAGAGAGCAACAGATAACATGAATCCCCATTCCCTCTTAATCAGCCGGCCATTGATGTCTCACCCATCGGTCTTTTAACATATGGTTCCCCACCATCTCATGTGTCAAAATCAATGTCGATATTAACCTTTGACAAATGGCCATCTGGTACCATGAACCTGTAGCGTACCCATTGTAAGTGGCTTCGTGTGGAAGCGTCCACTTTAATTAATATTAAACTAATTGCAAAGTACCTGCAGAGAAGATTGTTGCAATAGGTGATGGCATTCGCTGTAGTGAAGGGCAGCGCTGTCTGAAAGACTTGCTTTCCTCTGCACATTTCTGCTAGCCTGGAGCGCATTCACCCCTAAGAACATTGAAAAGTGGTGGTTTTGTGATTCAAAAAAAGATCTTTCTTTCTCTCTTTAGTCTCGCAGAGCTAGCCTTTACTAAATGGTAAATGCTTTACTTCGTAAGTCTGGGACACAGCGCTGGCTAACTGCGTCAAGACCCACCTACTTGACGGGAGAGGTATTTTGATTGACATGCACGTCCAACTACGTAACCCAATGGCAAACTCAGACGTTAACCTTATACAGAGGAATTTGTTGAGAATCTAGCCAACAAGTTTTCATGTATTGTTCTGTTAGATAAGAAGGCTACTGTTAGTGCTTAAAATATGTAACGACTGAAATTTGTAAATAAAACAGGCCACTGCACTACCGTCACACCCGAATTACAGATACAGACAATGAAAATTGACTTCCTCACTTCAGGAAAGTATATGTATCAGACGTTCAGCACAGAGTTGCTAATGGACGGAAGAGGCTGAGACTAGCTACTGTGCTGAAATATATTTGGCAATTACTTGAATAAATGAGTTCAAGGTCCCTAACCATTTTAATTCAGTTGTCACTAAAAAGGTCTAAAAACTGTAAGGGCTTTAATGCCATCAACATGAAATCAAATTAGATAAAACAAAAAATATATACATTTCAACACACAGAAGGACAAAGTGTAATTGTTTGCTTAGACATCGACTCACATTTACATAAACACACAGCTGAGTGACGAAATATTGGATTAGTTTGAAGGATGTTTGTAACAAGTTATTACTGTATATCCATTGTCTTCGTTACTCAATTCCTAGGAGGGTGAGACATGTAGCGTAGGGCTACTGTATTCCTGTGAGCTATACAGCGGATCTTTAATCTCCTCACTCCTTAAAAGAGATTAAGGGCATGCTGGGACATGTTTTGTTGCAGTGGAGGGAGGGGATAAATCTGGAGGTCCAGATGTATGAAGAGACAAATCATCTTCATTTAAAATGTAAAAACACAACAACATATTGATTATGAAGAATGTATATGATTTGTGTAATTCATTGTACCTGTAAGATAAAGGCATAAATTCTTATTAATGGTTATCTTTGAAATGTGCTGTGTCTGGAAGAGTTAACCTACGTGTCTTGAAGTGAAAACGTATCTTTACCGTCATTTTAAACTGTGTGTTTAAAATGTCACAACTTTAAAAGGCATCGGTCCACAGGCAGAGAGGATTCACACGCATTGACATATCTGAAATAAGAAATGTCACTTCTTCAAGAGTTCAAAATTCGGTTTAGGAAGATGGATCTAGCAGGTTTCCCTCCCATTGCTTATTCAGTACCTAAATGGGCTTCTAAATGAACACTGTCAGCCACAAAGATTAAGATGTCAAGCAATGGTTCGGGCCGAGGCGTTAAACTTGCTAAGCTGCTGCTGAAAATAAAAAATAAAGATTAAACAATCATCAACCACGAGTGTTCCACAAGAGAGCTCCTCCTTCGCCCAATTAAATCTTAGCACCTAGCCTTGGCAAAAAAGAAAAAAGAAAAAAAAAGAAAGGCAGCAGCTCTATAACTCACCTGCTTGTAAGATGGCCACCTTGGGTCTGAATGTATTTCCCCTCCTTCGACTCATCTCCGGTGTCTGCGATGAAAATAACATCTATCAAAATACCAAAGAAGATCGTATGATAGTGTTGATGCTTTGTGCATCATCGTTTCCTCCAACCCGTTTCACCCCTTTAAAAAAAATAAATAAAATAAAAAACCCCTGCGTGAAAAGTAATTGCTCTCAAAAGGCCATCTTTTTAAATGCATGTAGGCCTAATTCCCGTAACGATGCTAGATTTAACACACTGCGCCATTAATGCATTAGGTATTGTTACAGTACCTGCCACAGCCTAGGCCAGGAGTCTGCAACCTGCGGCCCCATGAGCCCCTCTACAGGCTACCTGTGGCTTTGACAAACATCATAGAACTTAATCTTGGTTATTTTTTGCCTGTGTCTAGTCCATGCACAATACTGAATGCACAGTAGCTGAGTATTAGGCTAGGATTTATTATATTCGGTTTTCAAGTCACCAGAAAATGTTCATTATTGAAAATGTTAATTCATTCTCATGCAGGTCTATTAGTAATGTTGATAGGCTAACTAGAATTGATTGATAGGATAAGTATAATATTTTCTCCGGCTCCAGACAGATAAATATAAAACATTCTGGGCACAAATGGCTCTTTTGACAGTAAAGGCCGCAGACCCCTGGCCTAGGTCATGTAATAGAGGGCAGAGCAACGGATGGATGATGCACTCTCCAATGAGCTTCTCCTGAGAGAGGGGATTGCGTTTCATTGTGTGTGTGTGTGTGTGTGTGTGTGTGTGAAAGAGAGAGATTTTGTGCATGTATGACTGTGGGTTTGTTGTGCACAGATGTGGACGAGGATCATTTTACCTGTAAGTGGTGCACATGGATTTAAATACGCCATTAGCAAGGATGGGGACGAGGAAACAGGGGTGGGGTTGTCTTCAACTCGACCCTCTCTCTAAAAGACCCAAGTATTCAGACTTCCCATGTAGCCCACAGTCGAATTTACTGTACTTATCTCACCTAATCGCCCACAATCCATTGGGGCCGATGTTATCGTCTGACATCTCTCTTTACCTGTCTGTCAGCTGGTTATTCTATCAGCATAATCATTCTCCATTTTCCTACGTGTCACCTGACCTTTAGTAATGAAACTATTATGTACTGTTTATGTTTGTATCTATAGGCTACGCCAGTAAAACATACCGTACAAACATTTAATGCATGTTATTACAAAGTCTCTCTAAGTAGGAAATAACTTAATTTCAAGTTGTTAAAACTTGAGGGATTTTAAAGATGAGGATTTAATGAAAATACAAGAAGAAACCAGCAGCTTGACCATTCTGAGCATAGTCGGACAAGGTTCTTGAGGGCACTAACAGCAATACCTCTGTTGCCTTTCCTATTTAGTACGCAGGTACAAACAGCCAGCCTCTACTGGAGAACCTCGGGCTAGGCTACTATATGCTGTGGTTTACGGGGGCTTAAAAGCTTTCAGATGTAGCCTGTAACTAAGAGCCGCATCACTTAGTGCCCTTAAAGGTGTTTGCCAGATTCTGAGTAAATTCAAAAGCCAATGCCGAGACACTAAAATGGAGATAGGCCTTATGTGTGTCTGTGTATGCAACTTCAGGGAAGGTTGCTGCTTCTCTTTTCTCGCTGTATAATGCGATTATTTCATGTTTCTATTCACTACTAAGCTTCTGTGGACTCTCAAAGGATGTCCGAGTGATACTGGCTAATGCAGCGCTATAGCTAATATTTACAGTATCTTTTCCTGAAACAGGTTTGGCACTAAATCGTTGCTGGCTGAGGGACAGTATGTTCTCTCAGGAGGAAACAGAACTTAAAACATGCCAGCTCCTCCCCCACTGTGGGGAGGGGGGTTACGGTGGAGATAAACATCCTAAAATACGTTGGTCCCACCCAGGGGTGTGGACTTAATTCCCTCCCGTTAAGATATGAGGAATAAAGCCCCCCTATGCGCCCACACATGCACACACCGTGGAAGGTATTAGCATAGTCCCCCTTTCACCATGACCAAAGGGGCGAATAAACCTTTTTTTTTTGTCTCTCTTTTCTGTTGGCAAGGTAAGATGTGCACAGACGCGGCCGAACACCAAAGGCTGAAGTTCCTTTATTTGTGGGAAGTAATTCTCGACAGAGGAGATGACCAAAGGGTCCCTCGGGGGTACAGAAACACCTTTAAAATGGATTTGCGCCAGTTGTGCAAGTCATCAACACCCCGACTTTGGTGTGAAATCAATGTGCTCTCCTCGGCTTGTTCTAGAAGTTTGCCTCATCTCTACCCGAGACGTTCACAAAGTGTAGATGGAAATAGCCTGTGTAGACTGTAGCCTCCTGCCCTTGCATTTCACTTGCTAGTCCTTTGCATATTTCCTTTTCTCAGTCCCCTGCATACATCCTTATTGAGCAGCAGTGAAGAGGGATTGGAGGCGGACAGAGGCAAAAACACATCAAATGTTTCCAGATACAAAATAGAAAGAGTAGCCCACGAGCACACATACTGTATATATATATATATATATATATATATATATATATATATATATAACACAGTACAAAACATTACACACACACACACACACACACACACACACACATACATACATACATACAAAATAAGTACATTAGCATTCAATCCTTACTGCCTTATGGCTTCAAAGTGATATAATGTGAGACAAGGTATCTCGAGACAAATAACATTATTAAATACAAACATCTAGGGCATGTTGTCAGTGTTCTGGAGAAATGGTGACAGACAGATTTTTCCGCTTATAACTGACACATTTGAGCATTTGCCATGTTGATAATCATGAATATTCCAATTCATACATGCGTCAGATATACATCATGTTCTGATCTACATAAATGTATGGATAACAAAACAACAACCACCACCGTGTGAAGGAACATAACTACCTTATTTGCCATATTCTTAACATTACACATATCCACACATCACCAGTTGTGGTTTGTGGTGCATTGTTGTGATGGCATTGAATGCCAACATTTGAATAACATTCCATATATTTAAATATGAGACAGACAGCATATCTGCAAGGTTTTCCGTCAAGAATTTCAACATGCTTCCAGTAAAAATTATATTCCTAACATTATAAATGGATTGTAGAACACCGAACTGAAGCTGTAAACACAAAAACACTTCCCTTCTGCTCATACGTAACGACACCGGGGGTGTCCTTGACGGCAATTATTCCCAGGGAATTAACTATGTGGATATCGATCACATGCTGCTAGTTTCCTCTCTAGCTGTTATGAACCCTTTGATTGGGAGGGCTAATCAATAGTGTGTGTGTGTGTGTGTGTGCGTGTGTGTGTGTGTGTGTGTGTGTGTGTGTGTTTTCTGGAGAGAAGTGACCAGACAAAAAGGGCTATTTAGATTTTTACCTTGGAGAAGAAAAAACAAATCACACGAGGTTGTATACGATCACACACAACACACACATGCGCACACACATGCACGCACTCACGCACACACACACACACGCAAGCATGCACGCACACAATATAACACGCAAATGAGAAGAATTTCAGCTGGATATGAATGTTCTGTTAATCGTTGAGGCAGAAACATAAACATGTCATTTTTACAACCACACTAGACAACGCGCACGGCTTGGACACCGCGGTCATTCGCTAATCACACGTTTGACAACAAAATGACAACACAGCCACATGCGCTTTTGCATGACAATCACCCACCTATTTATCTGACAAGTACTCGTTTCTGACCTTCATAATATGACCCTGCCTCGGTCCCCAGTAACAGGGTAAGTGGAGCGCTTTGACATTTGCTGCACTTCGTCAATAGGTCACTCTGAAACAGGCAGCAGGGTTTGCATGGGCATTTATCGATCAGGCTGTCTTGGAGCTATACGCAGTCAGATGATACGGTACATGGATATGGTAAGACAGAGCTCTCATTCGAAGATGCTGGCCAAGATAGAGGCAGTTTCTGTGTCAATTTCAGCTTGTGTGCTTTGTTAAGCAAACATAAGAGGAAATTCAGTTGCACTCAAGGACCAGGCTCAATATAAAAGAAATATATGAAAAAATATAGTCAGATAAACGAAAAGGTTCTTCTCTGTATATGTTTTTTGTATTATTACCTTTACTTAATCAGGATTAGTCTTATTGAGATTAAAAATCTCTTATAAAAGCGTCCTTGCCTGGACACAACAAACAGTTTCAGATATAAAAACACATTTTACAATACATTACAACATTCTGAAATAAATAAAAATGTATTCATGAATATATTCAGCAATATTTGTCACAGTTGTCATCATAATCAGGGATTTAAAGGCGTTTAAAACGTACCTGTGCCTCTAAGTCAGATACCTGCTGCTCACAGAGAGCATACTAAGGTTATGGTACACCATTAATGCAGAGGTTAGTGCTGTTAACCTCTTCTGTGAATAGTCCACTGTACCATGGCAAAACAAAATATGCACGCACGCACACACACACACGCACACACACAAACACACACACTGCTAGATATCCCAAATTATCACATAACTGTTGAGCTTTTAGGTTTGTGTCAGGTCACGCAACCATTAAAGGTCAATCACGTATTTTCACTTTGACTTTCTGGTAAAAAGCAGTTAGGCCACATTACCTGTACACATACTCTAAATTACAATTAAGAGAAACTTGTTTTTGCATGGTTAATTAATGCCTTCATCACTTTAAATAATAATAAAAACAATGATAATTTTAAATGGACACTTCTTGATTTGTGCCTGGAAGTACCCTTGTGGTCGGAACAAATATTTAAGTAATGCAATCTAATACTTAATATCTCCTGTCAAAGAACCTGACGTTTGTTTCAGGCACAGACTCTATTGAAATGAACACTGACACCTATGAAGAGTGTGTGAGCCAAGTTTCCTCTCAGCTCAGTTTCTCTCTATGCCCTCAGGGAGTAAATTGATGAGCAGCAAACCTTGTTCCGGTGCCCCGGGGATCGACAGGCTATACCGTCTCATCACAGCTCCTGCCAGGCCTTTTATTCCATCTTGATGTGTGTTGTGTCTGGGTGTATGCCACTATCGACTGTCTTCTTTTCAGAGCCAATCCAGATAATATTGCGCTGTTCCTGTCTGAACTTTGTTAGCTACTTTGAAACATGGACAGTTTTAGTCTGCAAATGCCAGGGAGCATACAGGGTCACAAAACAAGTCCGCAAGGGTGAAAACGCAGTGACCGAACTTCCGCGAGAGTTGAAAAACAACCCCAGAAATGGGCTGAAAAATTCTGCCTCTGAATTTGTTTGTTTAGCTGTAGTTTGAATGGACACAGGAAAATGCCCAGCTATTTAGAATACAAATTATTGTTTTTGACCGGAGCCTTGATGCATTCAGGTACCAGGAGTCATTACAGTGTGAGAACATTTTGAATTTCTCTTTTCATCTGCAGCCTTTTCATTTAATAACTGGTAAATGGTTGAATAATCACATACACCAGTTTAACTCTCCAGATAAATGTTCTCTTTTGGTTGAAAAGATTGGTGGTTAGTAGCCATTTAAGTCCTATATTGAATGAGCTGTCATGCTGTGCAATCATACAAATATGTAAGGCAGTTATAATAAATATTCTAGTTATACCCCCCCCCCCCCATGGGTATTGTTGCTTAAAAATGTTCAGTTTTGTAAGAGTTTCCACAGCCGTTCGTTTCAGCTCGTCGTTTTCTGAACGCGTGTGTTAATCATGGCGAGCAGGAGAACTGTGTACTTAATATTAATGAACGGCCAAAATATAACCAAGAGTAAAAGTTTAGAAAGACAGCTGTAGGTTACCCAGCGTCCCTCTGGGATGAGATAATATGGAAAAACAAAAACAAACGAGCATGCAGGGGTTGGGTCGGAGTGCGATACTGAAAAATGTGTATATAGGGTTTCAGTTGGATGCACGCACACAAGAGACTAAGCTGGAAAGCCTAGGTGGAACTAGCCATTGGGAAACAAACTGCAGGTCTATGGCCCTTTCAAATGACAGCAGGGGCATAGAGCCCCCCCACTAATAGTGTTTTTCTAACTTTGGTTTCAACCGCAAGGAATCCATCTCAGCTTATTCCATCCATTGACACTACGTCACATATGCAGCTGGTGTTGAACGTCTGATACCTAGAACCCTGTACGCATGTCAGCACTATCAGGAAGTGGGGTAGTTTCATTGGCTGTTAGCACTGTCACTCACAAGCCTATACGTAATTCCGTTGTGATGCTAGTGCAGTGTTTTAACCTCTTAATGACTCATTTCAGTCTTTATGTTTATTTTAAACAGAAACCTTACCTTACTTTTTTAACAGGGCGTCTAACAGGTTTACAGGACCTGCAAACAGCTTGTGTCTCGTGTCGTTAAGTTTCTCAAGGAACTTCTATACGTTTAACGCGCAATTTGTAGTTGGTCGTCGTGCATGTCAATCAAATTAACGCTCCTGTCAGGTAGGCGGGTCTTGACTCAGTTAGCCAATAGCGCTGTCCCCCCCAGACTTTACGCCATGATTTCACCCCATGCAACCTATGACTAACCAGCCCCTCGTTTCTCTCTATCGCCCTCTGCAGGAACTTCTACTACATCACCATGCTGCGCGACCCCGTGTCGCGCTACCTGAGCGAGTGGAAGCACGTGCAGCGGGGCGCCACCTGGAAGACCGCCCTGCACATGTGCGACGGGCGGCTGCCCACGCGGGACGAGCTGCCCGCCTGCTACGGCGGGGAGGACTGGACCGGCGTGACGCTGGCCGAGTTCATGGGCTGCCCGTCCAACCTGGCCGACAACCGGCAGGCACGCATGCTAGCCGACCTCAGCCTGGTGGGCTGCTACAACATGTCGTCCATGAGCGAGCGCGAGCGAGGGCGCCTCCTGCTGGCCAGCGCCAAGACCAACCTGAGGAACATGGCCTTCTACGGGCTGACCGAGTTCCAGCGCAAGACGCAGTTCCTGTTCGAGCGGACGTTCGGCCTGCGCTTCCTGCGGGCGTTCACGCAGCTCAATGGCACGCGCGCCGCCAGTGTCGGCGCCGGCGTGGCCGCGGGCGTCCGCCGGCGCATCGAGGAGCTCAACGCGCTGGACGTGGAGCTGTACGAGTACGCCCGCGAGCTGTTCCTCCGCCGCTACCAGTACGGACGCCAGCGGCAGCGGCGGGAGGAGCGCGCCCGGCGCCGGCGGCAGCGCCGCAGGCTGCGGAGGACCTACCTGGCCGAGCTGTGGCGGCTCGGGGGCTGGCGGGCCGAGGGGGACGGGGAGACAGAGGGGGAGGCGGAGAGGGGTGGAAGTGAGGCGGAGGACCGGGTGATCACGGAGGACTACAGCAGCCAGGTGGTGCGGTGGTGAAGAGCGCCCCAATGTACTGACTGTCCGTTTTTGATTCATTGCGCTTTTATCCTCCCGCTTTTGGTTTTGTCTACCGGTGTCGCAACCCAGTATCAGACGCACTCCCCACACACACACACACACACACACACACACACACACACACACACACACACACACACACAACACGCACACTCATGCACCCCCAACCCCATCCTCCCTTGCTGTTACAGTGCTGTGTGAATCTGCCGAGCCTTCGATTCAGCCCAGACTGAAAAGCCGAACGTTGTCTTACCAGCTAGCTGTGATGAATGTACTTATCATGGCGACCTTTTCCTGTTTACGTATTTCCCCGTTATTTCAAAATTAATCTGGTGATGAACGATGCAGCATTCATATTTATGAGAATTATTTATTACCTTAACTTTTCCCGATGCAATGCCATTGCTCATTTAAATAACGGCTAACTCTTAGCAGAACAAAAAAAAGACATGCTCTATGTAGGGGAAGGGGGGTGGGGGGAGGTCAAGCTTTTCTTATAGTAGATAATTTGGAGAATGACGTGAAAGATGTTGTGTTTGTGGCATTGAAATATTGTAGTTATTGTGAGTTATTTGACTTTCTAAGAACAACAAGGGAGGGACAAAAGATACTGGAGAAAAAAAACATTTAATTTCTCAGATTAGTTGGGCTGCTGTGTATATAAAACAAATGAGTCCATTTCTAAACAGGAAATCTGTTCAATAAAAATATGCAGCATCTATTGATCTGAGGTTTTCTGTAATGAGACTGTTCTGTCTTGCTCCTTTATGAAACGTGGTGAGACATACAGTATAGTAGTATTTATGATATACTACATTGTAAAGCTCTGATCAAGAAGACGGTAAAACACCACAGGTCCAAGAGAGCCTGTCAAGAGACAATTCAACCACTTACATCTGAGGCGGGAACATTGGTCTTCCTGCTATAGATGTTGCTTCTGGGCACTTCACTTCCAAATAGATCATTTAAAGTTCAATTGACTCCAGCACAGCAGCAAAATAAAGGAATCCCAGGGCTGCTATTCCTTCTAAATATTGCAGAAAAGGAAATTACTCATTGAAGTTTCCATTGAAGATTTATTTTGGCACACATACAGTACAAACAATAGGAACTTCAGTTTGTATATATATAAACCAATCTTAAACAGTGTTGAAAAAAAACCCCATTATCATTCAGTCTAAGCAACCCAAGTAGTAATGTGAAACCATTTTTACATACAGTATTTTAATAACGAATGGATCTGCTTTACATAAACCTTGCGCTAATCAGTGCTTTAATCACAAACGTGTTGGAGTCACAAAAGCCTTTGTGTGATGGGTTAAATTTGTATATATATATATATTGTGTATATACTGTATATATTTTCTTTTATTACACACCACATGATCAACAGCATATCAATAGCATATACAAGTTTCGGATTTTCCTGTAGACCACTGGGTAGACAGCAGGCTGCTGTGGTTTAGGAATTTTGTGTGTGTGTGTGTGTGCTTGCGTGCGTGCGTGCGTGCGTGTGTGTACCTCCTATACCTGTATACATCCTATACATGTATGTTCATTTTCTGGGGTTCTGTATGGAAAAAGACAACTTGTGCAGCGCCAACTCTGGGATGGTTTTTGGTTTCCGTTTCCACGGCAACATGTGTATAAGTTTCACCCTCTCACCAACTTGTAGGCTTCTCCGTGTAATGAGATAACCTATATTTTAAAAACAGATTTCCCATTATGAGCTAGTTCTGTGTCCGTGGGAGACTAGGAGGCAGAGATAGAAGAGGAAATGTCAGTGTCTCCACTGACTAAAATAGCCCTTTCAGCCGCAGTCCTAATATAAGTATAAGTGGCAAAGAAGAATTCTTATATAATCATTATTATGACAAAGCCCAGGTCCTGCATTCAATGGCTCAGTCACTAAAAAAAAAAGAATCATATAGCCTATATCTTTATGGTACAGTAAGAGGGGAAAATATACGAATGGAAAAATATAACCAAATAATAAAGTACAATTTGAACAAATAACTTATATTAAAAAGCACTGTGAAGAGTTTAGCGGTGGTGGCATTTCCCAGACAACATTCCTAGGATAATTGTTGCAAAGCTCCACCTGAGTTTATATTGAAAAGAATAATTGAGAGATGATCAGACACGTTTTTTAAGATGTAGCCTAGCCTATAGCCTATGTCATGCTGAGGGGATTGAACAATCCACGTGTTGAGTCTGACCAGGTGACATCTTTGATTAGGCTTTGACTGCCAACTAATCACCAATCTTCTTCTCTAGGTCTAGCCTACATCTAGGACCATGTAGTCTGTAGTTCCCAAACCTTGTCTCCAAAGACCCCATAAATAGTATAGTATAGTAATAGTATAGTTACGCATATAGTTTATTAATTTTATACATGCCAAAATTACACTTATGTTTCCAAAATGCTCATATGTTGATGACATCGGCGGCAGCCTCTAGCTAAATGGTATACATTCCCTCTCCCTTTTCCATAGCCCCCTCTGGCGTTAGCGCACAATTTGGGAATTGCATTTGCCTACCACAATGTCAGTGCAAATTCAGATTTCATTTGAGTGTTATGTAACATAGGGCTACTGTATTCACTCAAACGTGTTTGAAGGCCTACATTATTATGAATACTGGCCTTGTCTTCTCCCTTTATTTGTCAGCCAACTTTGGCTCGGTGGCCGGTAACTTATTTGGGAGCTCGGCTCGCTCACTGGCAAACACTCATCTGACAGCAGGACGGACATTAAACATCATCCCTCCTTGTGAGTAATCGTTCGTTATGCTGGGAGACGATGCCATATGGGGGAGCGTGTGTGCCTGACTAGTTGGGGGGAAAAGTTAGGACAATTCCAAGGGCTCCTGACTGACAGGGGCCCCAAAAAGTAGGCAAAAACGAATAAATGTTTTTATTTTATTATATAAACCATCATCATTGAATA